>JAQHUG010000102.1:6091257-6110728 GCA_028555095.1 Dicrostonyx torquatus | reverse complement strand
GGCTAGCCTTCTGGATTTCTACCTGTGACTGTAGCCTGAGTTTGTCACACCATTCCTGCCTCCGGAACCTCCTGATGTCTGTTAGCTACTTGCCTGGCTTGATGTCCGAGTGTAGTCTTCTGCAGACAGCCAAGGGACCATGTCTCCTGTCGGTTTTAACTTCCGCCTTCCATCTCATGGGGAACCTCCTAGTCATAGAATTTTCAGCCAGTTTCAGAACCTCCCACAGGGCTGGCTGATCCAGTGCCCTTTTCTGGCCTCAGCAGGTATCAGGCATGAATGTGGTGCATGGACATATATGAAAACAAAACACCCATCCCCACAAAAATAAATAATAAATGACAAATAAATAAAATTTAGAAAGGAAGGGTTACATGATCATCGTTTGAGAACTTGGTGTAGATAGGATGTACTCCCTGTCTTTAGGTAGCTCACACACCGCCTATTGGCAATGGAGTGTGGAGAAAGCTCTACCGGATCGAACGTGCGAGAACTTTATGACCATAAGACTCAGTTTGATTCATTTGTGTTGGGCAAGAGGATCGGGGATTTCTCCACAGCCCGTGTGAGCTGCTTCCTGTAGAATAAGTGTTTGCCACAAGAGGCCAGTGACAGGCCTAGCAGAAGTGACAGAAAGTGGAAAGCTATTCCAGCCCGTCAAAGCAGGGCCCATTCCACTGGGGAAGCATGAATAATCCGGGTGGTTCCACTGAAGCGGCTCTCAGGGGGAGGAGCAGGAAACGCAGCTGGAGAGACAGGTTGAAGTGCACTTGGAAGAGCTGATGAGCTGTGCCAAGGAGCCAAGGCCTGATCCTGGAGCAATAGCGACTACTCCCTCAGGTTGAGCAATTCTTCAAGGGCCTGGTGGAGTAACCCAGCCTTTTCTGGCTGTCCCAAACTGTATTCACAGAACCTTAAGAAAGCATCAAGTATTTCATGGTCTAGAAGCTGTGTAAGACTGGAATAATTCTTCCAGAAGGCAGGTACTTTTCTAAACTTTAGCTCTACAAATGTCCTTTTTTTTATTTTCCATATAAGTACTTTCCTTATTTGATGGACAATCTGTGGGAAGATACTTACAGCTATAGTTTACCCATGCACGATAGTGTGTGCTTGTAATTCCAGCTACCTGCGAGGTCCACACAGGAAGGTTTGAGGCGAGGGCAGACAATACGGCAAGATCATGTTTCAAAAAATAAAACAATAAAATAAAGTAAAAACCAAAACCCAGGAAAGCAAAAATATAGTTTAGGTCTTTCTGGCATCCTGATACATATTTACTTACATTAGAATTTTGTTGTGAGTATAGAATTGTATTTTAATAGGAAGAGTAGCTGTATGTATATATTGCATCCATTTATTTATAAGAAGAAAGAGAAATTGAGAGAGAGAGAGAGAGAGAGACAGTCAGAGACAGAGATAGGTAAGAGGTGAGAATAGAGAAAGAAAAAGTTTGGGAGAATCCCAATTTGACATTGTACATTTTGTTTTCTTGAAGTTGTTTAGACAAAATATAAAATTTCCCCAACTTACTATTAGAATAATATCTCCCAATTTTTAGCAAATGGCCAACGATTTAAAATTTTCACGTCATTCTAGAAAAGGAATTGTCTTTCAAGGAAAGATAAAAACGTTTTCAAAACTCTTTTCTTTCATGAATACTTCTTAACATATGTGTTTAGCGATGCATCAAGAAGAACTAGAAGTAGGTGATGCCCTGCCCCTTGTCATGTGACAGGTGAGTCACACCTTGTCTCATGCACCTATAGTACCAGCTACACACCAGGCCCTTGGCTGGGAGCACAGGGAAAGCTCTCAGAGGTAAGGGCCTAGTCCTCTTTTGACTGTCGTCTTCATATCTATTAGTCAGCTCTCAGGGCTCCTGATTTTGTCTGCGCATTCCTGTCTTTATGTCCCTGCATTTTTCCTCAGAAGACACTGGTTGGGCTTCTAAAGCCACTGCTAGAACCAACACAGAATAGAAACTTCATGGGAACACCCATCTCCCAGGAAGTCTGTAGCCAAAGACTGAAAGGGGGAACTTGTTTGTTCCTGGCTTCTTATTCTCTTATGGAATGGGAGAGGAGAGAGGGTAGCTTTGAGTTTTCACTTGGCCACAAACTGCCAAAAGGCACTGCGTTGATTTTGGCGTTACGGGTAAATTTAGCAAGTAGACAAATGAGAGAATATGGAATCTGTGAATCATGAAGATTGGCTGGATGAGTTTGTTCTATGTGTATAATCTACTTATTGCATGGGTATGCATGTGTGTGCATAATTATGTATGTGCTAAGAACCCAATCAGGAATTAATACTACACTGTTATAACTGCATTTCTTCTCTAAGAAACTCTCAACACTAAGAGTGCCCTCACCTAATTGGCTGAGGCCCACCTGCGGTATGAAAGTCAGCCTCCTATAGACAAAGTGACTATAGATAAAGTTGTAGATGTTATCCACATTCACACAGTTCTTGAGAAGCACTTAGATTAATTAGTATTTGTTTAAGTTACAAGGGTCCTATAGAGTACTCAGCGCAACAAGTAACATTCATATCAAACAAACAGTGCTAACCTGAAGTTAGAACAAATAGAATTTGAGAATGGCGTGTGTGTTGGAGTGTGGTGTATGTGTGTGGGGGGACATGTGCATGCACCATGGTACACACGTGGTGGACAGAGAACAACTGTTTAGAGTTGGCTCTTTCCCTTAACCTTCCTGTGGGCTCCCTGGAGCATCCTCAGATAGATTGTCAGGCCTTCCCGTGGACTCCCTGGAGCGTCCTCAGATTGTCAGGCCTTCCTGTGGACTCCCTGGAGTGTCCTCAGATTGTCAGGCCTTCCTGTGGACTCCCTGGAGCGTCCTCAGATTGTCAGGCCTTCCTGTGGACTCCCTGGAGCGTCCTCAGATTGTCAGGCCTTCCCGTGGACTCCCTGGAGTGTCCTCAGATTGTCAGGCTTTCACGGCTGGTCCTTTTACCCACTGAGCCGACTCCATGGCCTGTAGTTTTCTCTATTCTTGATCTTTGGCTGCACATCACAAGGTATCTCCCCTGGCCGTTTCCACAGGGCGGGGGATGCATTTTACAGCTTCCTTCCTCTCTTTCCTCCTCTCTCCCTGACAGGGAAGGGTAGAACCACTCTCATTTCATTTTTTCCCAGGCTTGCATCTCCAGGTCATCACCTGCCATCACAAGGAATTAAGTCCGGGGCTTTCTCGGATAGCTCGGATAATTAATTGAAGGCTCATCTTGTTTTACTTAGGTGGGAGTCAGAAGCAAAAGGCTAATACGTTATTGATTTGTGATTGCTTGTTAAGTATGGACAAGATTGGAATAGGCTGAGAGAGCCAGGGGAAGAATGGATACGAGTCAAGACAGAGCAGTGAGGAAAATGAAGAGTCCAACCTTAGAATGAAAAATTGCCCTAGAATGATGGGACATCAAAGTTCACGTCTGTGGCTGAGACAGAAAGGTAGGCAGTGGTCACATCATGAGATGCTTGAGTGGAAATAGGAGTGATAAGAAATATCACAACAGCGTTGGCATGGCTGTATCTCCTTCAAAAAATTCCCATTGGGTTAGAAACTTAGCTATGTTTGGAGATGGGCCTTTTTAGGTCATGAAGTATCAGGTTAGGTTGTCATGATTGAAAACTGAGAGGAACTGGAGAATGTGCATGGTTAATACAGCGTGGTACCCTACATTGCTCTGGACCCTGTAGCAAGAAGGCTCTAACTTGAAGTGGTCTCCTAACCTTTTCCTTGTTTTGTTTCTGTTTCTGTGGCAATACCCCAACAGAAGCCACTTAGGAGGGAAAGGGTTTATTTTGGTTTACAATGCCAGGATATTGTTCACCATTATAGAGAATCAAGTAAGAAGGGACTTTGAACAGTCAGTCACATGCACAATCAAAAACAGAGAGAAATGCATGCATGTGTGCTTAGTGCCCAGCTAGCTTTCTCTACTCTGTCTAGTCCAGGGCACCAAGCCCATTTTCAAACTGGGTCTTTCCCCACCCGTTAAGTCAAGGCTATCCCCCACAGTCATGCTCACGGGGCCAGCCTGATCTAGGCTCATTGACACCCTCTTCCCTCGGGTGATTCTACTTTAAGTTAAGTTGACAATTAAAGGTTACCACCACAAACATCTAGAACCCTAAATTAAAACAAAGTTGTTTTCTTGAAACATATCCAGTCTGTGGTGTCATGTCAGGAGCCATAGAAAATGCATGAAATAAAATGAATAAGGTATTTTGTTTTGTTTTTGTCCCCCGCCCCCTTCCCGAGACCTAACTTCCTCTTCTCCCTCAAGGATTCCCTCCAAATCCAGTTTGAGCTTCACAAAGGTCTTTGAATATGATGTCATGCCATGAGAACTGAGATCCCAGAGTGCTCTGGAAAGGAGAGGAAATATAACCGAGCAGGAGAAGTTGATGACTAACCAGTCACTAAAGAGTAAATGAACTACTCCATTTTTTTTTTCAGTCTCCCCATGAGTGGATGACCAGGGGGACATCTATTAGGCCGTGTCACTGAGCATGGCTGCTGGGGCTCCTTGCAACTGCACATGTGAAAACAGTCTCTTCTCTCCATCCCAGAGAGACCAGGAGAGCTGACTGTTCTCCAGCTCTGTTCTCCAGCCTGCAGAATACAGGGAACTCAAAGCACAGGCTGAAAAAGACGTTTTTCCCTTTGTTCTTCCTCTGTAGAGCTTGGGGATTCAGGGAGGTATTTACAGGCAGTTCAAGCGAAAATGGATGTTGAGTAGTTCTTACTTTCTGCAAAGAAAGTAAAGGGAGAAAAAAAAAGAAACCTTCCACAAGTTGCCTCCAGGTGCATTGCAAATGGCATGTTGATTGACTCAACTCAAAAAGAAATTAGGGATGTAAATGTGTTTGAGAAAATTATTATCCAAATCACAACATCCTCTTCAGACACTTCTATGATTGAATACTAAAAAGAACATTCAAAGTCTTCCAGCGGAGTGCTTCCCCGAAGTACTGAATGATCAGCCGGCATGAATTCTCTTCTTGCCCTCCTCCTGCCTTCTTCGCATCTGCTGTCGATCCAGATCTCTTTGCATGTGTAATTCACACACATTTCATGGTGGCCTCCTGTCAAAATGCAACGAGGTTTTACATTTAAAACCATTAATACTTAAAAAGAGTCATGAGGCTTGCAATTATGGGTAGAGATAGCTGTTGTCAGTGTCTTAAAGACCATGGGGTGGGGACAGTGTATCCCAAAGGTGAGTATGTTCCATCTGCAATAACACAGCATAACGTACCTTTCTTTTGGTTATTATAATAAATGTCTTAGCCTTTTTGCTTTTTAAAGAGTATATATATCTATTAAAATCCATATTTCGCCGGGCCGTGGTGGTGCATGCCTTTAATCTCAGCACTCAGGAGGCAGAGGCAGGTGGATCTTTGTGAGTTCGAGACCAGCCTGGTCTACAAGAGCTAGTTCCAGTGCAGTCTCCAAAGCTACAGAGATACCCTGTCTTGAAAACAAAAACAAACAAACAAACAAAAAACCAACAAAAAACCAAATAAAATTCATATTTCTGTTGAGCTTAATGATCAATTTATTATCTCCACTCCCAAGGACCACTCACTGTGTTGTTGTAAGAACACCTCTCTTTCTCTCTCTCTCTCTCCCTCCCTCTCTCTTTCTTTTCCTGATCAATGTGAACATGAGATAGTTTATTCTGGAGCCAAATATGAGTGACCATGGCCCTGGAACACAGATTTGGGATATTCCAAATACCGTGTTCCCCAGTACTAACAGTCTCATGAAGGATTTTCTAGTAACAGAAGAGAGAAAACTGTTAAGAAGACACTTCTGAAATTCACTGTGGAAACACCAGCTAGGTAGGTGACTGGGCAGTGGGAAATCCATGCCTCAGCTGTTCTCTGATGACATTCTTAGCCTTTGGGGCGATGGAGGTTAGGCGTTTTATTTGTGTGTCAGAAAAAGATTTACCTAACAGTCACAAGGATGTTAGGCCACATCAGAAAGGTGTTATTATCCGTAGAAATTGATAACAAATGACAATTTAGGAGACTAAATCCAGTTGGACCCCAACCTGCAACATTCTAGCTTCCCACAGTCACAGAACTTCTAATAAGTTAGTAAGGTTTGGGATGTTCAACTCAGCTGTGGCCTTTTTTTTTCCTCCCGAGAACTTCAGTTCACAAGCAACAGACCCTGGAGATACAGGGTGGTGAAGGAGACAGACAAGGATGCCATCTGTGGCGGTCACATTCTACTGTGAGGAGACAGACACGATAAATAAAGCAACATGTAAAATCATCTCTGGCCCTGAGCATCAGCTCCTCCCTGCCATCAGTAAGTCCACCAGAGGTGATTTGTCTTATCAATATCATCTGTCACTTCAAATTACTGCCTTATTGAATGGAATCCCACCTGTGAATTCCTAACAGAAATGTGTAAGTTATATATGTATAGGTTTAAGAAGCTTTGACAGTAATAGGTCTTCGTAAGGTTTTTAAAGAGGCCTTTTGTTTTAGTTATGTCTCTCATAAGTTGAGGAGCTGTTGGCATTTAGTGGCTGCTGGAAAAGGGAGAGTCACCTTTCTCTTAAGATATAATTCTTAAGATATGTAGGTTTACCATGCCCCAGAGGAGGCCCCATGCCCAAAAGTATTTGGGTAACACAAATACACACACACACACACACACACACACACACACACACACATATGAGAAGGAGAGAGAGCAGCATGAAATTGGGTGCACTGAAACAGGGAGCTCCATCAGGAAGATCCATCTGAGAAGTGCTGGGGAAGAGGGAGTGAATAGGATCATGGTACAAAATTCTCAAGGTATTAATAAAAATTTTATTTAAAAATATGTGGAGTTAGGAGACAAAAGAGATGTGGAAAAATGATTGTTGGTATGTGTGTGGGTGTGGGTGTGTTTCTCTCTGTGTGTAGAAGTTAGTGTGCTGTGTATGTGTCTGAGAAGGCCAGAAGGCTAACAGTCTCTCCTCGCTTTTCTTTGAAACAGATACCTTCATGAACTTGAAGCTTGCCTCTTTGGCTAGACTAGCTGGCCAGTAAGCCCTAGTTTCCCTCCTACACAGGGATAGGTTTACAGTTGCATACAGCCATACGCAGCTTTTATATAGGTGGCGGGAGATTCAAACTTAAGACCTCAAGCTTACGCTATAAACACTGTACTGACTGTGCTATCTTCACAGGCCCCCAGCATGGTCTTCATAAGTAACGCACAGGTTGAATTTTCTGTGCTCACTGAAGGATAGTCATCAGGCGATTCTGGAAAGACAACACTGTTATTTTACTGGTACACATTAAATTCTTTCATCATGCTTTGTTCTTGCAGGTTTCTAGAAAGTAAGCAACATGCATAAAAGCCCACAAAGAAGCATTTGTATTGATCCACAATGATTCACTTGGTCAACGCTCCACAATTATGTATTACAAACCTTTTAAAGCGATGTGCTGTGGTTTCTAGTACTCCGTCAGATGGAAGGGATCCGTATTGGTTTTTAGGTGGGCGGAGTCCCTCACTGCTCCCATTTCCTGCAGCTTTAGCATTCTTGATTTCCTCAAGTGTGGCAAACTGAAGGCAAGAAGGTTAGTACCCACGGGGCAGAGCTATCTGTCTGTAACCTTGGTCTTCTCCTTCATTTGACGGGATTTACCTCTCTTCTCTCTCTAGAGGCAAAACACTATTTTGGAAGGAGGTTTGTGTGAAACAATGAATGAATGATATCAAGAATGGAGATTTGAGGACATAGTTAATTGAACAGGTGCAGGTTGGAGTTCAAACCTTAGAAGCAAAGTAGACTCAACCCAGTGAAACATCCGCAAATGTGACACAGAAGTGCCCACGCTTCTGGTACTGATGTGACATTCTTGTTACTGGAGGTGACAGAAAGAGACTCAATTATTTTTTTTCCACTGGAGTGAGTTCTGAAATATAAAACTGTAGTCATTAGTAACAACCCTGTTTAAAAAGGATTTTATTTTGCCACTTGAATAAGGTAGCCTCAATACACACATTCTCCCTGTTTTGTCTTATATTGTTTATGCATTCTGTATTCTTCCTTTTTGGAAATAGCAGCATTTTGTGGGGGTGGGGGCGATGTACTATAGTGGACTGGATGTCAGAATTATAGATTGCAGAATTTAAAACTAGCTCTAGAGAAAGCTCTCACACGCACTTGGCCACTTTGTTTTTCATCGTGTAGGTGGAAGGATTCTTAGCTGAACTCCATGTTGCCCTGCTAGCAAAAGTCTTCACTTGTTTAACTAGTCCATACCACTCAGGTGAGACTACTGGCTTCTCAGATCTGTCCCACTCCCACTTTGTCCTTTTTTGTATTGGGTAGACCAGTTGTCCACCAGTGAATTATATAAACATCCATAGAAGAGGGAGGAAAGCATTAAAAACTTATTTTTACCTTTTAATTTCATGTCTGGATTCCATCTTTATTACAACCATACTTACATAGGAGGGCTATGTGGGCTACTGAAGAGCATGTCAAGATCCTTTCAAAGCAATTCTGCACTGCTTCCTTTGCTCACCGTCTCCCTGCATTTGTTCCATTATGCTTATACATCAGAAACCAATGCTCAGCACAAAATGATTTTATTTTATTTTTTTATTACTTGAAGCTGATTCTTAAATACCTTTTCCCCCAGGGCTTCTGTGAGGTCTACACACTGAGGTTTAGACCCTCTCAGGGAAATCCATCCTTATTCTTCCTTTGGGATCTTCCTGTCACTGGGGCTGGGCTTCTGATCCCTTAAGTCTTTCTCCTAAAATCTCTTTACTAGGGGATTTAGCTAATCACCTCATTTTAAACCAGTCTTTTTGTGGCTCTGTGCACTGTTCATTTGTTTATTAATTTACTTTGAGACAGGGTCTCACTTTGTAATCCATACTGGCCTCAAACTCAAATCCACCTTTCTCAGCATCCTAAGTGGTAGGATTATAGGTATGCACCATGCCCAACCGAATTCTGCTTATAGTTTGCTTTTTTAAAAATTTTGGTGTGCCGTTATATAAATTTGATAAACGTAGCACACAGCCAGCACCACCACCAGAAAATAGAACAGGGCTGCTACGTTTAAATTTCCTTTGTAGTTAACACCCACCCCCAACCCTTTGACAGTTACTGGTTTGCATGCCGACCCTTAAGCTTTGCATTTTCAAGAATATCACCGAAGCAGTAAGTACAGGATCAGTCTTCCCAGTCTGCTTCCTTCACGTTACACAATGTACCTGAGAGTCATTTGCATCCACACATGTTCCATTAATTTGTGACTTTTTATTACAGAATATTATCCTACCATGTGGATGCTTTAGCTTTTCACTCACTTGTTTGAAAATATTTAATTTTTTTTCCAGCTTTGGACAATTATGAACAATGCTGCCATAAATAATTATGTTAGCCTGTTTGTATGGATACCAGTTTTCATTTCTGATGGGTAAACACTTAGAGTGGAATTTCTGGGTCATATGGCTCCTTTCTGGTCCATATTTTTAGAAAATGCCCACTGATTTACCGAGTGCCTGTTCTGTTTTGCAACTCCACTAAGGGATGCATGAGAACTGCAGAGCTCCTCAGATAAGGCTTCACACAGTCGGTCTGGCTCCCTCTCCTCTCTCCGGACAATGAAAGCTGAATGCTGGGATGGAGGGGAAAGAGCAGCAGGGCTAGTGCGACAGCTCAGAGGTTGAAGGCACCTGCTACCAAGTGTGACACCCTGAGTCATCAGAGCCCCAGATCCACCGACCTGGTGCATGCAGAGAAGTGACTGATAACCTGTCCCCTGGTGCCTGCATGCCCATAAACCAACACAAAATATAAAAATATAAAAAGAAAAAATTAAAGACAACATTATTTAAATTATGAAACAAAGTTTCTAACTTTGCCTTTTCATGCGTTTGCATTTGAATTAAGTCACCAATATCCAGAGCCGTCCAGTTGAGCAGGCACTTGCTTACATCTGGTTGGCCAAAAGGATGGATAAAGGAGATGCGATCCAGATACAGAACAACCCTCTAAGAGGCAAACTTGACATCAGGAGCAATAGAAAGAAAATGCGCAGATTTAAATTAGTTCTCTTGCTCTGTAGTCACTACCAACTGTCAGAAGTAACAAAGCCCCTTCAATTTGCCACCATGCTACTCAGAACATTTAAAACAAGAAGAGATTATTCGTGTTATCCGGCTGCCAACACCTTTGCTTCTGTATTTAGGAAGTACATTTGAATCCTTTCTTGGAGTTTTCGTCTCCATTGCTGTTTCCTGAATGAATGGAACTCCTCATATTTTGTTTTGCTTTGTTTATTTTGTTTGGTGAATGAGTCTCACTACGTATCCCAAGGCAGGCTCAAACTTTCAGTCCTTCTGCCTCAGCTGCCCGTGATGGGATTACAGGCATGTGTCATCACCCTGGCTGTAACTCCTGGTTTTGAGTATCAGTCTGGTAGTGGCCCACCCATTCTTAGGAAGAGTGTCTATCTTCATGGCTCCTCACAACCTTAACACTTGGGGTTTGCTCATCTTGGACCTGTTCAAAACTGGCGACGGGTATGTTATATTTTATGTGAGGGTTCAGTTTTTATCAGTATGAAAGGAAAAGATAGCTGCTATAATTAAATTTATTTCCCAGAATCCTTTAGGTTGTTGCCAAGTTGGAGGCCACTACAGCATCTTGCAGCTGAACCCAGCTCCGCCAGCTCCCCCTGCAGCTTTGGAACAGTGGCTTTTTCTTCAGTTAGGCCGCAGATGAAGGAGTTGGCTTGTGTGTCAGGGCCATGTGGTAAGAGAATCGTCTTCAGCATCTGAATGCCAGGAGTCCGTTTAGGGTGTCTCACTCTCACACAGGAGAGGCAGGGAGGAACTGAGCCAAGCTGAGAGAACAGGCTCCTGTCTCCCACACTCACGCACTGTGGACACACACTCAGTGTACGGAGAGGTATAGCAGGCGGGCTTTTTGGCACCTTCTTAATTGTTAGCTTTCCTTTCTTTTCCATTGTTTTCTTTGCCTTCCCCAGGTATATATACAGTTGAATTTCTGGGGTGAAAATGTGATTGGTGTTGTCAATGTAACTTTGCTGTCTGACAGTGGAGTGACTGATTACTGGATTCCTTTCTGTTTCTTCCCAATGAGAGGGAGGAAACTGGATGTTTTCCCATGCTTTTTAATGTCTCATGGCACACTTGACCAGCCCCGGGCACTGCCCTCTGCGAGTGATACAGGTGACAAGCCTGACCCCAGAACAGCCATATCCCTACTGCGCTTGTGTGCGCGAGAGAGGCATTCTCTTTTTCTCCCAGCCCGGAGCTGCAGTGAGAGTACCCCTCCTGGGCTCTACAAATGCTCAGGAAGATTATAGAGCTGGCATCATTAAAATCTGGCTGTAGAGCGATGGTAGTAACAGAATACGATGTGTTATTACTTCAATTTTCATTTTCTGAAATGACCACGGCATTACTCATTGGAGATGCATTAGGCCTTTCGGGCATGTTTTTACACAATCAAGTTTTGGAGTAAAAACACCAATGATGTCCTCCCAGACTGGCAAGACAAATTTCAAAATCTCGTTAATAATGGAAAATAATGACTAATTCCATGCAATAAACAACAGCATATAAAAACAGAAAATGACTTGTAAATGCATCTAATTAACTATGCAAAACTAGGCAGGCAGGAATTTGAAACATTGCTAACATAAAGCCTTGTATGATAGGCATTCATTAAATATTCAGTGCCCTCCCTTTGTTCATTTTTAATACTCTGAATTTGGAAGATGAATTTGTTAAAAGTCTGATCATAGTAAAAAAGAACAAAGTAGACTTAGTCCTTGGGTCTCCTGTTCTCATGTCTATTTTGAAAGTTAGTGTGTCGGGACAGAAATATTACAACGAAGACAAATAATTCAAGTCCCTGTTAACTGTGACTTTGAGTAAATCATTTAAGTTTCTGAGCATCATATTTTTATTCTCAGGAGAGGAGAATACTCTGAAGATTCAGGCAGCAGAGAGAGACACCGTCTTGTGAAATTGCTGGAATAGTCCAGGACTAGGCCACTTCACTTCATTGACTTCCTTTTGTTTTGATTCCAGGTCTGCGGCCTCTGATCACAGTCACTGAACTTCCCAGGTAACTAGGGGGATATTTTGTCCGGGGGAAACCTCAGGATCCTCTCACCCATTTCTTATGGAAAACCCAACTGCCAGAGCCTGGGCTTCTCCACAGAAAAGATTACATCACTAATGAAGACGTGGAAATACTAATAAATGCTTGCATGAAGTCTCCTCTCAGTTAGTACCCTTCACACACATACAACTAATGCAGTTTTCCTTGCTTCTCCTAGAGAATGACCTGTGTGTGTGTGTGTGTGTGTGTGTGTGTGTGTGTGTAAAATTAAGTTTGAGCCTTCAAGAGCGTTGTAACAGCTGAATGTTATAAATACAGCAAGATCTGGAGCAGCATTTACAGGCCAGAGCAAACCAGCTCTTTTCAGGTTACTTTTCTCCTGTGTATCTGTTCATTTTTTTCCTTTCACTAATGTTAGCATTCACACACACCTGGCCCTCCCCTTGGAGACTTGGTAGAGTATGGCACCTCTGCACGCATGCCTAGTACTCAGGCAGTGCCCAGACCTGTTGTGTGGTCTCTGTGCTCATGCACTGCGCCCTTCCCTCTAAAACACGGAATTCCACATGCCTTCTCTTGCAGTATAAATCAAATATTACTTTTATTTTAAATTATATATCATTTTATTGTAGTAGTTATATAAACGGTGCTAGAGAGACCCAGCGGGTGACAGACATGCCATGTCGTCTTCCTTTCTTCCTCTTCCTCTTCTTTACTCTCTTCCCCTCTCCCCAGTCCCCACCCATCTTTCTCTCTCTCTCTGCCTCTTTTTCTCTATCTCTCTATGTCTGTCTCTGCATCTCTGTATCTCCCACCCATGAGGCCTCTCTGTGCTCCCTTTTCTCTCTCCCCTTTTCTTTCCCCCAATGAAGAAACCCTCCGCATGAGCGCTGTCTACAAGGCATGTCTGTCTCTCACTGGCCAGTCTCTCTAGTGCCTTTTTATAACAACTAATATGATAAAATGAGACATAATTTAAAATAAAAGTAATATTTAATTTATAATGCAAACTTCCCAATTTCTGCTATTTAGAGGCAACCATTTTAACTTTGCAATTTTTAAAAATATTTATTTGTTTAATTATTTAGTATTCATCTTTATGAGTTAGATACTCCTGATGTTGATTTTTTTATTTTAAATTATTTTTGAGAATTTCATCTATGAAATTCATAACTCCACCCTCCCTCTCCTTCCTTAATTCTCCCACATTCTTCCCACCCCTTCTCAAATCTATAGCTGCTTATTCTTTAATTATAATTGATATCTATATATATGCATATAAGTTTATAAATATACCCCTCTGGTGCCTGAATTGGCCTTGCCCTGTAGTCAGACTGATGAATATCTTAAATATCACCATAGGAACTTTTCCTAGCAACTGATGGAAACAGAGGCAGAGACTGGAATTGGAGCACTGGACTGAGCTCCCAAGGTCCAGCTGAAGGGTGGGAGGAATGAAAACATGAGCAGAGAGGTCAAGACCATGATGGGGACACCCACTGAAACAGTCTACCAGAGCTAATGGGAGCTCACCAACTCCAGCTGGACAGGAAAGGAACAAGCGTAGGTCCAAACTAGTCCCTCTGAATGTGGTTGACAGTTGTATGGCTGGGGCAGATTGGGGGACCATTGGCAGTGGCACTAGGATTTATCCCTACTGCTTGTACTGGCTTTTGAGAGCCTATTCTCTTTGGATGGATACCTTGCTCAGCCTAGATATAGTAGGGAGGACCTTGGACCTTTCCCAAAGCAATGTGCCTTACCCTCTCTGAGGAATGGATGGCGGGGGTAAGTAGAGGGAATGGGAGGAGGGGAGAGAATGGGAATTGGATTCGTATGTATAATGAAAAAGATTGTTTTTTAAATAAAAATAAAATAAAAGAACTATGCATATGATTGGTTAACTTGAGGACAATTTAATTTTGTTCTGGTTCCTAGGTTTTGTGTGTGTGTGTGTGTGTGTGTGTGTGTGTGTGTTTTATTTTTTAATTGATTTTATTGAGCTCTACATTTTTCTCTGCTCACCGCCCTCCCTCTCCCCTCCCCTTCAACCCTCTCCCATGGTCCCCATGCTCCCAATTTACTCAGGAGACCTTGTCTTTTTCTACTTCCCATGTAGATTAGATCCATGTGTGTCTCCCTTAGGGTCCTCATTATTGTTTAGGTTCTCTGGTGGCCTACTGGGGCGTGGCCTCTTACACTATATACCCGGATGCCCCTGAGGAGTCCGTCTCTTCCCTACTTCCCTCTGGTTTCTGTTTGCTTGTTCGGATAGTTTGGATCCCATTTTCATCTACTGTTCAAGCAGAGAATCCTGATTTGTAAGTTTCTTCTCTAAATAAATAACTGTCTATCTCTCCGTTCTGAGCTAGTGTGGGATTTCTTTTAAGCGTCCAATGGCTCTGCCATCACTCTGGGATTGTGAATTGTAGGCTGCTTTTTATTTTTTATTTTTTGCTTTATGTCTAGAAACCACTTATGAGTGAGTACATGTGATATTTGTCTTTCTGGGTCTGGGTTACCTCACTCAATATGACATTTTCTAGATACATCCATTTGCTCAAAAATTTTAAAATGTCATTATTTTTTCTGTTGTGTAGTACTCCATTGTGTAAATGTACCACATTTTTCTTATCCATTCTTCAGTCGAGGGGCATTTAGGTTGCTTCCAGGTTCTGACTATGACAAAACCACTATCCTAGTGACTATCTACCTCTCTCAGTTTTGGGACCATGCTCCCCACATTGCATATCTTTCTCTTTCCTGTTTTTTCCTTCTATTTTAAGGAAGCATATTTTTCTGTGGCATGTTTCTTCTGCTTTCATACTTATTAGCTTGACTAGTTTTGGTTTTGCAATGAGAAAGTTTGATCTGTCATTTCTTTTCTTTCTTTAGTAACAACTTTATTGAGTGATTTGTTTATACTCATTGTTGAGATTTTGCATCAATGTAAGGCTGTTTCAAACATTTAAACTTTTAAAATCCGTCCGCAGTCTCTATTATTCATAAATTTTGTACATTATGGCTGATGTAGATCTATACTGAGTCCCCTTACACCCAGAAATGCCTTTCTAGCAAAGAGTCTTGCTTTATTCTTTGTTAATCTTTCTTGTTTTCTCTATTCCCTGTTTCTGTGACTGTTACCATTGATTTTCTGGGTCCAACATCTTAAATAAACAAAAATTCCCCTCTATTTTCATTGGCTTTGGAAATTTACTTTTGCTATCTATTTTGTTTTCCTGATTGTTGAAGACTATTCCTTAGTCTATCATTCTTCAAGAGCTATATTTGTTCTTATTGCTTTTCAAGAAATATTCAGAGCTGAATTCTTTCCTCTTTCATGACAACTCATCTTCCTTTTTGGTTACTACAGCATGTGAGATTTGCTTCCAAATGAAATCAATTTACATGTCTTATGGCATTCTTTCTTATCCTCCACTTATGTTGTCTGTAATCCTGTTTCTGACTTGTGTGATCTTGTGTTCCATGTTAAAGAATCATCCCGCAGCTGCCTGGTTATCTCCAATTGCTTGTTTAGAAAGAAAATCCGCTTTGGAGCTCTGTTTCTGGACATAGTTTACCAATTTGTGAAGGAACTCTCTGTTCTACTGCCTGAGGATTTATGATTGACGGCAAGTATTTGGGGGAGTCAAGCAGGGAAGAGAGGCTAGTGAGAGGATCAAGGAGTGAAGCAACGTATTTCTTCAGTACTGAAGCGTCCAGGAGAATGAGCCCAGGAGCTCTTGCACTAGTGAACCGGGTGCTGTGCCTGCTGTGCTGGGAAGAGGCGGCCGCCTGACTCAAGTGTTTGTTATTCTCTTTTGTATCAGGGCTAACATGACCAGGGGTCTAGATTTTGTTTCAGGGAGTGTAGTGCTGAGCCTGCAGCTACCAGTCAGAAGGTGAAGTACTTAGCACACCAGGAAAACATTTTGGTTGGTTCCTGCCATAGTAACTATTATCACAAATATAGTTAGCAACAATTTGCCATTGCTTTATGAACCTATTGATTTTCATGCAAATAAAACCCGACTCTCAAGAAGCTCATATTTAATAAGAGACACATGAAAATCTGATACACTGAAAATCTGAGGGAAAATACAGGATAAAGTGGAGAATGATGTCCATATTAGCAAAGCAACTTTTCCCAAAGGCAGAAATGCATTTTTCCTGGGGTGAGTGAGAATCCAGCACCCCTTCCTCCCTGGTGTGTCTAGGGCAATTCTCCCTTTGTTCTTCTTCTGCTTCAGAAAACTGTCCAGAAGTCCTTTAACACAATTCCCCTAGAGGCGGGGTCTCTGCTCATTGTTTCTTAGGGAGGTGCTAATATTGAAGGATAGGTTTTATTTTCACAGGAACAGGAAGCGGATGCCACCCAGTAGCCCTCTGATGAACATTTTAGCAGTTTTCTGTTGCTCTTAAGAAACCAGTTGCCCAAAGGATACTGGCAGTAGGAAGAGAGAGCCACCAGTGTTAACCCTCTGGGACTAGAGGCGAGCACTGCGGCTCGGTCTTGGGATGGAAACAAGGCTAATCTTGTCCTGGGGGGATTCTTGCATTTTGAAGGGCAGCCCTGAGACCTACTAATGCGTTTGGACAGTGGCTGCTGATATTTTTTATTTTTGTGTTTTGGATAGCCTGGCTCAAAAAGAGGTTGCTGATTTTTTTAAATTAACTTTTTTGAAAAAAAAAGATCTTATCTAATCATCAGTGTTATTACCCATGTATGTGTTTGTTTATATGGATACTGATAATCCCAAGGGGGGCTTCTTCATGCCCATAGTCACCTGATATCTTCACCCTCTATGAAAATAATTAAACAAGTATTATTCATTTAACAAAATTTATAGAGGATCTTCTATGTATCAGGCACAGTGTAGGTAGGCCCTGGAGACAAAATGTGACCCATATATATAACTATTTCTCTGTTTACAGTCCAGTGGAGACGGACAACCGTGAACTATCACACAACTAGAGGTGACTCCTATCAAAAAGTTAAGAGCAGCATTGTGAGTTCTGTTAAGTGTCAGGGGCCTGAGAGTTACAACAGGTGACAACTAGTGTTCAGATGTCAATCCATCAGAGGAATGGTTATCTGTTGGATGCTAATCCTGTCCAGGACAGGTCTGCAGGAGCATTGACTCGGGAAACTGTTGCTCAGTTTTGCTAAAGCATCTTTGTGTCTCCCCAATACCTGCATTGTAGTGTCTTATCTCATGTAATATGTATATGCAGTCTCATGACTTCATCTTAATCTTATGGGCACATGTATCTATGGGTGGTCAGAAAGATGACTTTTCATTTAGCTATACAGTTTTGATATATAGAATATATCCTGGGACATGCTTCATAACTGGTTCTATTTGTCCCATGAGGACTCTAGATACTTAAAAGCCTGCTTTATTCCTTTTGGCTCAGACTAAATGCACACAATTGGCTCACTTTCACCTCAAAGCAAGTTCAAACTAGGCTAAAGGCTTTTTGTAAGTAGATCATAAATTTGGAATTTTGCAGCTGTGCTCAAGGTCAGAGCTGCAGATATCTAACCAAGGTCACTAAGAAAAGCATGCCAATTCTTTGCTTGCCAGTCTGTTTACAAAAGATGTATGTCTCAACGCTTCTCACTGCACCCCCGCCCTCTGGTCACAATCTCACCTCTATAACCTTGGACCCTTGTGTTTCCATGGCAACGGATCAACTCCCTACCACTTGCCCTAGGAATATGCTTTTGACTAATGAGAGACAACATTTGCATTTTCTTTATTGTTTCAAGTTTCCTGGAAAAGAGAGTGTTTGAAGGCTAGGACAAGAAGCTAGGAGAAGTTAGAAGTATGACAGGAGAATCAGGAGAGAAGCCGAAGAATAAAGAGACTGGTTTGGGAAAGCACACGTGAGAAAGCTTGTTCCTTTACCCTCAGATAACCAAAGGAAAAGAGCCCTCTCTTGCTTCTTGTAGCTTCTAATCTGAAGCCGTGAGGGCACTGAAGCTGGCCCTCAATAGCCCTCATTAGTTAAGGTGAACATTTTTAAGACACTCATTCCCAGAAAATGTAAGAACTTGGAGAAGATAGGAGGGATGTGTGTGTGTAAAAGAATCTGTAGGTAGGGGTCACACCATAGAAGGTTCTGGGGGTCATCAAGCATCTCTGCTTTGTTCCTGACAAAAGGAGAAACTATTCAAGGTCATAAAAACAGGTGGTGGCTTTGGATCAGTGCTTTCAAAAGACAGTTTTGTCTCAGCTAAGACAGGAGGATGCTGACTTTGAAGCAAACCTAGGCTGCATTGGGAGAGCCTTTCTGGGAGGAGGAAGGATAGGAGGAGGAAGGATGAGGAGGAGGNGTTTCCTGAGGAGAGATGAGTAAACTTCTTTTCACTCTCTATATAAAGCACTGATGACAGAACAAAATCAGTGTTCCATCCAAGCCCAGTTTGGCAAACCAGTGAGTTTATTGAACCTACAAACACATTGACAGGAGCAGAAGTGACTCAAAAGCAGCTGTACCACTGTTAAGTCTCACCTCATCATGGATTACCACCTCCAGAAAAAGCTGTGCCATAGAGTCTTATTTCTAGTTAACTTTGCACATTGCATGTACCCGCTTTCAAGATCACTTGCAGCTGGGTGGGTAGCAAGAGGGAATAATGGTTGGAATCCCAGGTGGGCCAGATGTGGTTCAGTGACAACCCCTCTTTCCCATCCTATGGAGTGTAATGGCTCCAGTCTTATTACTATAGATCTAGATATCTCTGATCTCTGTAGGGTTCCCCTTGTTTCATTGTCATGGCTACCGGGTCAAGGTTATATCTTAAGTTAGCTAAGAGATGCCTAGAAGAAGAAGCCATAGTAACACTTGCATTAGTTAAAATTGTGAGAATTTAGAACGAATCAATATGTCCATCAATAGGTGACCAAATAAATAACCATGGCATATCCAGACAATAAAATATTCCATGTCCAGTATGAATGAGCTATGAAAAAGGATGGAAAGAAATTCAAGTGAATGTTCTGTGGAAGAAGTGAACCTGAAAAGGTACAGACCAATGATTCCGACTATATGCCTGTCCTAGTAACGGCAATATTGTGAAAACTCCAAGATCACTGCTTGCCAGGGACTGTAGGGTGGGAGGAGATGGGTAGGCAAAACATGGAGTATTGTGGGCATAAAAAATGATGTGGGATTCTCCTCTGTATGTTGTGAATACCATTGGTTAGTAAAGAAACTGCTTTGAGCCTATAGCAGAGCAGGACAGAACAGAGCGAGGCAGGGAAAACTAAAATGAAAGCTGGGAGAAAGAAGGCAGAGTCAA
>JAQHUG010000102.1:6046472-6082986 GCA_028555095.1 Dicrostonyx torquatus | reverse complement strand
CCCAAAAGAGAGAACCTTTATTGGTTTCCCTGTGGGCACTGCTGACTGCTGTAGGGTAATTTCTTGATTCTTAACTAACGTAGAAAGTAGAAAGAGTCCAGGGAACTAGGGGCCTGGACTGGTGATCCTGGATTATATAAGAAAGCAAGTTGTACAAATCATGGAAAACAAGTTAGTATTCAGTGTTCCCCCATGGTCTCTGCTGCAGTTCCTGCCTTTACTTCCCTCAATGAAGGACTATAACTTATACACCTAATAAGTCCTTTCATTTGTGGAAGCAGTATGCATGCAACTACTCTTCTCAGTTCTCTTCAGAGTGGTAAAGCATGGTAGAAGAGCATGAGTGTAGGTGTGGAGGAATATTGCCACCTTGGAGGCTTGTTCCAACGTATGTCAAGGTTATATTTTTCCATTAGCATTTATAGTATTTATTAGTCAACTTTTCCACTGGAACTGCATCCATCTTTGCAACTGTTAATACATTTTTGTCATACATTTTTGTTTAACAGTCACATTAATTATCAATATAGTTTCCTACTTACTTAGATATTTAAAACTTTTAATAATTGTTCTTGTCCATCAAATTAACAGCTTTAAAGGCTTCCATTTGAGCAACATTTCACTGTTGTCATAAATACAGTTTTTTTTAAATGGCATAGAATTTCAACGCAAGTACATAACAAGTGTTTACTTCAGTCTATTTTGAATTTTCCCAATATTTAAAAGAACAATCCAGTTATTAATGACAAATTCATAGAACTTGCCTTATTCTTGTCACTCACAGTGCAGTTCTACTTAGAGATGGTGCTATCATGCATGATGACATAATCATTAATCATATACAGGTTCAGGGTGTCTGAAATGTCATTCTCCTTGGTATTTAAACAGTGGCTGAGGCCACTGGAAGGATTTGGGTCAAATAATGAGGTAAAATTTCAAGATATTTCCACTACATAAACCCCTCAGTGAATCCTTTTTCTGTCCACAAACATGAGATAATGTCTTTCTAACGTCTAGTGTCTTTAATTTCTTTCTTTGATATTTCAAAGCCTGCAGGTAGAGGTCTTTCACCTCCTTGGTTAGGTTTGTTCCTAGATATTTTTAGACTGTTGTGAGTGAGATCACTCTGTGGGTCTATTTCTTTAGCATCTCTGTTGCTGATATACAGACACTTGTTTCTATACATTGATGTTGTGGTTTGCTATTTCACTGAAAGCGTTTATGAGATCTACTCCAGAATTTCCTGGTACGGCTTTGTTGTTTGCTTGTTTGTTTTGTTTCTGTCTTTTATATGTAGAATGATATCGTCTACGGGAAGGCATCATTTGAGGTTTTCCTTTCCAATTTGTTTCCCTTTAAGTTTTCTTTTTCCTTATCACTCTAGCCAAGCATTTCAGTATTTAGGGAGACGGTCCAGATAAATTCCACTAAGGAGTATATTTTCTATATATTCGCTCATGACCTTCAAGATTAACTTGATTATCTGTTACAGTGTATCCATTGCATTTCTGATTTTTTAAAATTTGGATGCTCTCTCTCTTTGGGTTAATTTATCTAATGTTTTGTCGACCTTGTTTTTCCTATGAAAGAAACACTTGTGTTGAGTCCTTGCATTGTTCACTCAGTCTCCATTTTATCTACATTCACCCTGACTCTTATTTCTTTCCATCTATGAGCTTTGGGTTAGACTTGCTCTTGTTATGTGACTTACTCGTCTTCCCTCTAAGTTCTGGATATAGGTAATCTCTCTTTATTACTTTTTAAAAATCTTTCTTTTATTATGTATTATTTATTGATTAATTAGTATTTATTTTTTGATATTTACATCTCATAGAACTGCCTTAACTATATCCCACATATTTTGATAGTTGTATTTTTATTTTTACTTGATTTTTAGAATTTCAAAATTTCTTTCCTATTTCTTCAATGACAGAGATTATCCACGAAAGAATATTTTTCTATCACTCTGTGTTTACGTCATTTCAGTAGGTTTTTTTTTTTGCTACTGTTTCTAATTGAAATCACAAAAAGTAATTTTAATTCTTCCTTCATAAGACTTACTTTACTGTGTTGAATGTCATCTATTTTGAATAACTTTTGTTGGCTGACTAGAAAAATACATTTTCTGCAGTTGTTGCATAGACTAATCTATAGCTGACTGCTAAGTCTGTTTGCTGGATGATGCAACCTAACCCTGAAGTTTCTCTAATTGATTTTTTTGTCAAAATAATAGCTTTTCTGGACACAGTTACATTATTTGGAAGCTTTATGCTTTTAGGGCTTAGATAATAACATTTCATGTTTCCTTGGCTTTTAGGGTTTTAGCTAAAAGAGAAAGGTCTGCTGTTGCTTTTCTGGTGTGTTTGCCTTAAAGTTTGCATTTTTCCATGTAGCTTTTAATAACGTTTCTTTGCAGTATATGCATTTTAAATTATACTTTGTGGAAAGGTTTCTGATAATATTAGGAGTTCTAAGTGAGTCTTCTAGTATGTAAATATCTATATATTTTCCCAGGGTTGGGAAATTTCTGCTGTAATTTATTGAATAAGCTTTCTGTACTTTAGTTCACAATTTAGCTCTTCATTCGTCTACTTCATGAATTCCTGGGATTAGTCTATTGGATATGTCCCAGAGGTTTTGAATGTTGTGATTCTAATTCTTCCTTTACTTCTGTCTTAATGTGATATTTTCTTCAAGTTGTCCTCAAATCTCGATATCCTTTCTTTTCCTTGGTTTAGCCTACTAACACTTCCCACTGGGTAATCACTCATCAGCTCATTGGAATCTTCTTTGAGATTATCCATCCTTTCAAAAAATAGCCTTTTAAATTCTTCTCTCACTAGTTCAACCATATCTCTCTCTTCAGTTTTAGTTGTAGAGGGTTTGTGGAATCCAAGAGGGTTAATATTGGCTTGTTTGTTATTTTATTACATTTCTGTGTTGTGATTTGTGCATATTTTTGTGATGGATCTTTCACTTCTTTTCTTATTATTTGTTTATTTATTTATATTTATTTTATGTGGATATTCTTCTCTTTGGCTTATTTGCCACTACACTTTGGAGGGGATAAAGTAGATATCTCTAGCAAAAACAATGAACCGAGACAAGTTTTGTTTGTAAACCTAGCCTTTGATGACTAAGCCATAACAGACGAGGTTTGAAGTGACGTAGAAAGTAATTAGGTAGTCCACATACATTATCAGTAAGGTTAAAAATGAAAAGGTTAAATAAGCTATTAAGTTGATAAGCTAAGAGTTCAAAAATTATTAATATTAAGGTATTAAACATTCATACAGTAAAAAGAGGAGACTTGGAAAGAAAAGAAAAAAGGAAAAGGAGAAAGCAAGTTAGGGATAGTTGTTAACGTATTTGGGAGGAAGACATCAAAGGTTACAGTGACCAAGGGGACCATAGTATATACAGAGCAGGCTGAGCAGAACCAAACTGAGACAAAAGAAGGAATGAAACTCTTCAATGAGAAAGGATAAAAATCATACATCAGCTAAGATGTTTTCGGTACTCGGGAGACGTGT
Organism: Dicrostonyx torquatus; assembly: GCA_028555095.1. NCBI lineage: Eukaryota > Metazoa > Chordata > Mammalia > Rodentia > Cricetidae > Dicrostonyx > Dicrostonyx torquatus. Next base: position 6,079,453 of record JAQHUG010000102.1, on the reverse strand, counting down.
GTGTTTCCACCCCTAGGCCATTTTCTGGAGTTCATTGTCTAGGGAGGATGTCAGCTGTTTGTCTGGGCTCCAAAACATTAAGACTAGAGAGGGATGTTTGCTATATCCTGTCCTCCTTGTAGGGTTGAAAGTCTTAGGAGGAACACCACCCTATCTGCTGTTTCCATTCCTGTTGTCTCTTCCTCTCAGCGCATAGACTCTGGCACTAAGAGCTTCTGGCTCACAGTAACTGTTGGGTGTGCTCCCTTTTTAACACCACCATTGACTTATTTTTTTCTTACTTTAGTATCTTGTCCGTAGATCAAAGAGAAGCCCAGTTCATATGACGTTCATGATTAGCTGTTGTCTATTATGGACGGCTTTACTGTCAAGTTGCCACAGATTAGAATCGCTTCGTTAGGGAGCCTCTCGTAAAGAATTGTCCTGATTGCCTTGATTAATATGGGCAAGTGCACCCCCACTGTGAGAGGCATTTCTGGAAGCAGTTCAGACAAAAAGAGGGGTTCAGAAGGAAGCAGTTCAGACAAAAAGAGGGGTTCAGAAGGAAATTTATCCTTCCATCTACTCGCGTGGCCTCCTCCCTTGCTACAAGTTGATTTGCCTTAGCAGAGTCCTTCATTGATTGGCAGAACCAGGGTTTCCAAACGTTTACCTTGGAATACGAACCTGCAGCTCTCCAGAAATTTTCCCAGCTCCTGGAGACCATCAGACTACTGACGTACCCTGCCTTGTGGACTGAGTGACTTCCTGTCATTGTCCCCAGTGAAGGACTGCTATTCTAAGATTGTTCCAGCTATTAGGCACCTAGTTGTGAGGATTGAGTACTGGGTTCTCAGTGGTTCTGGGGTGATTTGGCAGTGGTTACTGTTTTTAGGCTAACTTAATACATTGATAAATATTTTTATCTCTTTGATTTTGTTTCTCTCGAGAAACTTGACTAAAACATTGTCTTAATGGAAGTGGTCAGCTCTAGGGGAGGGTAGTTAGTTTTGCCTGCAGGTTTGACTTCACTGAGAAGCCTGGTCCATACTTTCTGTCTCTTTGCTGGAATATATTTGTGAGCACGAGACTGAGCACAGCCCCTTTTCAATCTGTGTTACACAGGTTCTCATGATGCTGAAGATGGAATGTTCATTAGTGGTGTGTGTGTGTGTGTGTGAAAGAGAGAGAGAGAGAGAGAGAGAGAGAGAGAGAGAGAGAGAGAAAGAGAGAGATAGAGAGAGACAGAGATAGAGAGGGACAGAGAGGGGCAAATAGACAGAGATACAGACAGACAGAGACATACACAGAAACACAAAGAGAGGAAGAAAGAGAGAGAGAGAGAGAGAGAGAGAGAGAGAGAGAGAGAGAGAGAGAGAGAGGTGGGGACGGGGAGAGAGTGCACACAGGTGGGAAGAGGTGTGCTTTGTGGTTTGGAAATATAGAAATGGGGGGTTATTTACTTTCCAAGCCAAGATGCTTAACTGAAAATTGTCTCATGGCTTCCCTTTGCTGAACCCCTAGGAAGTTAAACGTAGTGGGTCTCTTCTGCTTGTCCTAAGTCCTGTGTGCAGGGACCTTGCATAAACGCCCATAACCTTCGGCATTGCCTGGCTCACGTGGCCTGCTGTTTTCCTTCATTTTCTTTTCCTTTACTTGGTGCTTTATGCTGAGGTCCATGAGGGCCCCTAGAAACCTGCAGTTAACAGTTTCCCCTGGTAACTGCTGTCTTTCTACCTGCCCGGACTCTTCCTGCAACTGTGCATCCGAGGATGTTTCAGAATCGTGTTAATGCAGAATGAGATGGGGTCTCTAATCCATTATTTTTCTGGTCATACAAAAATAACTTTTCTGTGATGGCCTAGTGCTTCTTTGGGATAAATGCTTGATACTTTACATTTCATCTCACACGATCCTCTCTGAGATCACGTGATGATGGCTATGGGGGGGTGGTTGGTTCTGTGGCTGTGAAGAGGTCAAGGGGCCTATATGATTCATGAAATAGGAAGGTCACAGATCCTAAATCATCCTGGTTCTTCACTGGCCTCCTCTACAGTGTAAAATCTGGTCTCTACAATGAACTTAAGATTCCTAAGATAGTTCTGTCTCATGGTTGGGCATCTTCCTGACATCTGTGATTAATAGCTGCTTGCCAGGAGCCATTTGTATAGAAGTTTCTCTTGATTACAGCCTCTTTATTATTAACTAGTTTCCTGTAAATGTTTGAAAAAATTCTCAGTGTTATGAGACGTAGGCTACATTTAAAACATTATTAAGGACAAGCACCTTTTCCATCAGAAACCCTGGAAAAAGGCATATATTGAAATTCTGAATCATTTATAAAATGAATGAATGCACAGTTCTGTAATAAGTTTGTCTTGAGTCTCTGTCTCTCTACATATATGTCTATAAAAATGTATATGTTTATACACAATATATTTGTATATAAAACTTAAAATCCAATTATGTAATATTATAAATATTATGTTATCAAAGGGCATATGTATATCAAAAGACACCATAAATATGAGTATTATCAAAGGGTATCAAGAAATATCATAGGTTAGCAAATGGCATCACAAATTTTAGTATCAGAGGTTACCATAAACATCAAAGGTATTGCAAAAATAAAAACACTAAAATATTAAATCTTCAAAAAGAATTGGTAGAGTCCTGAGAATATATCACAGAGGCCCAGAGCCTGAAGTATAGGAAAAAGTAGAAAGTGAGCCTATTTCATATGTCCTGATGTAGAGCTACACATGGCTCTGAGCTTGCAATGTTTGATGTGACAGTAATATTGTCATCTTCCTTGATCACCATTGCTTGGAGCTTCCAAGTGACAAAAGCATTATTTCGCTTAATAGCAATTAGTTGTGAGAACACTTTCCTTCTTTAGGAACCGCTTTTCTCTTAGAAAAAAAATTAGAGCATCTTTCTTCTGGTGACTAAGAAATTTGGGTGTCCAAGCTCTTCTCTGAAATATGGGGACTCAAGGTCCTCTCTGGAGCCTGGAGGTCAGGAGGCATCAGAGGAGTGCAGAGATACTTAGGAAAAAGAGAGGGGTTCTGTGGAAGAAGGACAAGAACACAGTAGGTCCTAGGAGCAAGACAGTGAGGGTACTAACCTCATCACGTACTTAATGTGTGTGTATGATTTTAATTTTCTCTTTGTTTTCATTTTATATGTACTCCGAGTGTGTTGAACTTGAGTTCACATGAGTTGAGTTCCCATGTCTCTATTTTTTTTTTTATTTTGGATTACAAGTAAGGACTTCATAGAAAGAGGGCTAATAGAGCAACCTAATATTCTGAGTCACTAAAAAAATCTGAATGTACAGTTCAAGGATGGCTTGAATTTGTGTTTAGAAAACATTGTGGCTGTGTCTGTAGATGCTTAGATGCATGAACTCGGGACCGAGAGACTTTGGGACATTTTCGTTATCCAGATTTATTTTATCTTTTAAAATAACAGCGTGTCTAAGGACTAAGAACACTGATTACTGCATTTTTCTAGAGAAAGCACCTGAGCCTCACAAACCAACCTGATAGAAAGTGATAGAGATACACAAAACGGTCCAAATATCATCACTGAGATGTCTCTGCTCAGTTCCTCCCATTCTTGGCTCATTTGTCAAAGCGAGACTTCAAATATGCCCTGGTAGAACGCCAGCATTTTGCAGTAAATTAGTGCCTGCTATGTCAACATCATTTGACATTTCTCACGTGACCTCTAGCTTAGGGAATGAAGTTGCTATAACAAAATGGCATCTTGCCAGTGACCTCTGGAGGCCGAGGAACCATCATGTCAACAGAACTCATTTCATGGACTCCTTGTGCTGCGCCGAAGTCTTGCTGTTTGCTATAAGCAGTGAGCTTTTATTATTGCAGGAGGCTGAAGAGTTGAGGGTCAACCTGTAGGTGAGAACCAGATTGCTTCCCAGAAGAGCCTTCATGGTAGAAAAGTCCACTTCTCGGAGAACTTTGGATAGATTTTGTTTTTAATTATGGTCTATATATAGATCACAATAAACTTTCTAAACAACCCCAGGATCCAGAAAGCAAGCAAAGGTGATAATACCATGGACAAGACAGCACCATTCCTGCCATTTAAATTATTCTCATTTAAATTGAATTGCATTTATATGTATTATACATGAATGCCTTCCTATTGACAAAGCAATAAGATTGAAGCCCAATATTCACAGTCATAACAAAAATTAGTGCATGTACAGTTACTTAATTTAGCTTAGCTTGAATTAGTTCTTAAAGAAAATTTTGTGGTTGAATCTATCTGTTACAAAATTTGCTTCCAAATATGTGCTTCGTTCTCTATAGCAAACTTCCCCAACATGATGGCCATATGTTGTGTGTTTCTCCCACTGTCATTAAAATACTCATTAAGATGCACAGCCAGGGAGCCAGATGTTTTGCTTTTATTGCATTCTATTTTCTATGTATAGTTACATGGTGATTGAAATTTTGTGACTGTTCTCTATCTATTTAAGTAGAGAAGTGTTTACAGATACATACTTATATAGATAGAAGCACATGTAAGATGAATAGTTTTGAGTGTGGTCCTGTTCACTTTTTGTATCTTAGTTAAAAAGTACCTTCTCATGCTCAGAAGGCAAACTATCAGACACCTCAGTACGATGACAACCACTCATGCATTTGTTTCATTTCTCCCTGACTGTTTCCTTCTCTTCCGCTTTCAAAATAATGCTTGCCAGACACTTGATAAAAGAGGGTGCTATTTAATGAGGCACATGTAGCGACATTAAAACAAAGATCTTAATTTTCTCTGTACTGGCCAATTACTGCCTGACTTTTTGAGCAAAATACGTTTTTACTGGTTTAAATAGTAGTAACTGCATGTAGAAAACATGTAGAAAAATGGTATGCTGTTCAAGGTTGAGGGGATGGATAAGACAGTGATGTATTTTTCTATATTGAAAGTTGGAATATTAAAACCATAGGAAGGGCCATTTTCTAGCCCAGAAATCTTTTTTCCAAGACAGTTTCTCTTGTCTTGAGGAGAACCTAGATTCTAGTTGAATCTGGACGTCTCCAGTATTTGTGAAATTCTTTTGGTTCCAGTTGTTCAGTGAGGATAGGTGTTAGGGAATGAAAACTCAAATTGAGGGGAAAATTACGTTTTCCAGTTTCACTTTGATTGCCTTTTGCCATTAAACATGAAGAATCGGTGAAACTTACTATCAAAGGAGGAATAATCTTTCTTGATACCTTATCTCAAATTTTCCTCCCTTCCCTTCCCCCTCTTGGAGGGCATACCAACTCTCAAAGCCTTTGGTTACTTCTCACAGGATGGCGGCAGCAGTACCTAGAGTAAAACATGCTAATTCGACCTACTCTACCTGTCTAACCAACCCAGTTATTACTCACTCTGAGTGAGTGGGCGAGCAATTTCTTGCAAGATTGTGAACTACCTTGAAATTCCCATACTCGTATGCTAAGATAATCAGCTACTTTATGAAACTGGCTGTCCTGACATGACTGTGCCATTTGTGATGGGGACGCCTGCGTCATTACACCATCTTGGAGGTCCTATTTGTCTTATAGTGAGTCTGGTTTCGGCTCTTTCCAATCATAGTTTTCTTTGTGATTGAATGGACCAGATTTCTTTCTAGTTGACTTTTGAATCAGCTGTCCTGTGACATTGCCAATGGAATGGCTCAGTGGGGACAGGATAGCTGATAACCTTGAATCCGATCACTTCCTCCTAGCTACCTGATTCACAGCTTTGGCTATCAGCTCCTTACACTGCAGGTTGATCTTAGGTAATGAAGTATTAGCAATTGGTGCCTCATTATGTTAATCCTTGGGTGGTGTCTCTCCTCCTTGTAAAAGCAGGGCGCTGTTGTTGTTTTTACTGTGAGTTAGCTTCAGTTTCCCAATTTATGGTGTCTCTCCTCCTGGGCTTAATGTGTGCACTTGGGTAGCTTCTTGCTTGGGTTGGCCTTATGAGGGGCAGTTAGCAAGCAGGCCTAGTAGACAGAAGGACCTGGGTTCAAATCACTTCTCTGATGACCATTAGCTGTGTGACCTGGAAAAGCATCTTGCCTTGTGCTTCTTCATCTACAGGTTTGTCATGCAGATTAGATCCTGTGTGAGATTAGCACAACACAGCAGCTTAAAGGACAAAATAAGTATCTTAAAAAAGCAACTAGTTGCTAGGCAGTGGTGGCACACACCTTTATTCCCAGCACTCAGGAGGCAGAGGCAGGTGGATCTCTGAGTTTGAGTCCATCTTGACCTACAGCGTGAGTTCCAGGATATCCAAGGCTACACGCAGAAACCCTGTCTCAAACAAAACAAAACAAAAAACCACGCAGCTCATCATTGATGCTAACTGGTCAAAAACCAGTTTGGTAGTAAAGGAGTAAATTTGTAGTTTTGATTGCCATTAAAATTTCTGCAGTATTTTATTTCATTGCTAACTTTGTATTTTGTGAATCTGAAATGAGGGTTTTAGATTTTAACTTCAAGGACTACGTCATTCCCACAGCATCAATTCTACTCCACTGTCTTTGCGGAAGAGTTGCTCGGAGCCTCTCATTCTGCATTTTCAGTATGTCACCATCTGCTTTTTGGTAGTAGGTGCCCAACTTCCCATCTTTGTCACCTCCTTCAAACAAGCTCTTTAATATGCTGTATGTAATAGTTCTTCACAGTCTTTGGTAACAGAATCCATCTTCAATCATCGGTATTCCCTAAGACATGGTCTCTGGATCCTGGGAGATCAGAGTGGAGATGGAACCCGACTGGCTATATAACACAGGGTAGTGAGGAGATGGCTATCTTTATGAACCAAAGTTTATACGGCTGAAGGAGTAATTAATTCAGCCGTATGCAGGGTGTGGTGGGTGGAAGGGCTAGGGAAGGTCTCAGAGAGGAAGCACACTTTAAGAATGAACACAGTTTCGTTTTGAGTAGAAGAGGCCGATGACAAAGTCTGAAAGTGAGCAGTCCTCATCTACGTCCCCATGGCAGATGGCAGGAGGGATGGCTGCAGAGTCAGACGTGCTGCTGGAGCTGGCAAGAGCTGGCTGTGAAATGTTTGGTTCTCAACTAAGAAGCCTGAAAGCAGAGCCTTCTCCTTTGATTCTTGGATCAATTATTCTTGAGAACACATTGAGTGATAATTTTTTCCTGTATGTACTTTTAAAAGCAATCTCTAAAGCACACACACACACACACACACACACACACACACACGTATATATTGTTTTTTTTTGAGGCAGGGTTTCTTTGTGTAGTTCTGATGCCTGTCCTGGAATTCTTGTCGACCAGGCTGGCCTCAAACTCACAGAGATTCTCTTGTCTCTGCCTCCCTAGACCTGGCTAACAGCCTCTAAAGTATTTTCTACATCCCTAGAAACCTAGCAAACCAGAAAGCCCTCTGTTGCTCTTCTTTAAAATTTATTTTATTTTATTTTTTTGCCTTTCTCTTTGAGTCCAGCCTATGGGGTTGGAGACAATAGTGTGAAGGCTAACAGTGTGGGTGTACAACATGGCTTCCCGCCTGCTGTTCTCGCTAGCTCTACTTACAGCTAATACAGACTATGGCACCTCCGCATGCCACTTTCTTCTTTGAAGAGGAGAGTAGTGACATTTCAATATAGGAGGGCTCACTTGATGTTTCTGTAACGGCTTAGTAAGTGCTTGCTGGTCACCGTTTACAAAGCAATAGTTAACCATTTACTGTGGAGCAGTTCCTGTGTTGGATTCTTATTATATGGTAACAGGCTACACAGGCTGAAGCTTTGTAGTCTTGTGGGCTATTTTTTATTACTGCTATTATTATGTAAGAAACGGCTTTAATAAACACCATTAAAGCAAAGTGTGTTCTAGCCATGTTGCTACCCTGCCCCTGGGGTTGAGCTGTTTCACTTTTCATGCAGCTGTGGCGTGTGCTACAGGACTGGCTGACTGACAAGAGCTGCCATGTTCATGTTCATGCAGATCTTGAATTCACATCATCATGCAGCCTTGGTAGCCCTCATTATTCAAGCTATGTTCCGCAGACAGAGTGGTCCTGTGGGATTTTAGATATGAACAACTTCAGATGGACGGTCAAGCCCGCCCCGAGTGAGTTGTGGACTTAGATTAGTCAACTTTGGGTTGACAGGGTTTCTCCTATAATTTGCAGTCAGTAGATCTTGGGAAGGCAGAACTCTGGGATTCTCACATTCTGTGATTAAAAAATCATCGTATTTACTACTGGTGAAGTGAGCAAGAAAAACACATCTTGCAAAGGGGAGCTAGACAGAGTGGTTCTTTGCTTGATAGACGGGGAAGCCTATTGATTGCTAAGGAGCAGAGGCAGCAACAGAAAATGAAGGGAGATCAGGTAGATGTGATGGAAATCATTCTTAAAGACAGCTTGGGTCTGTTGACAGGAGCACATGGCGGGTCATTAACATGGGTGACACTAACTCTTCAGAACGACCCTTTGTACAATGTTTGCAGTAGTGGGCTGGTTAAGAATGCTTTGCTTTTGTTTGTCTTGTCTGTTTGCTGTTTGTTTGTTTGAGACACGTTCTCACTCTGTAGTCTAACTATCTTAGAACCTCACCTGGAGCCCAGGTTGGCCTTGAACTCACAGTGAGTGCTGGAATTACAGATGTATTTACAAATGACTGTCTAAATAAGGTTGCTTTTCATTTTTCTTGTGTCATGCTAGTCTAACTTTTCTTGTTTGCTCTTCAGTTTATATATATATATATATATATATACATATTTTGCTTAAAAATGATTTTTAGTAGCTGTGTATTTGGGTGCAGATTTTCTTTGGTTAACGATTATCTTCTCTTCCCTCTGGGAAAATTTGAAGCTCTCTGTCAGCAGCACCTTCACCTATAGTTAAGACTGGGGTACAGTGTTTCATTCTCCCCAGCAAGATAGCTACGTCTAATTTCCTGAACAATTTTTCTCTTGTGTCTTCTTGTTCATCCTCATAATGATTTTGATTTTTTATCTGTGTAAAGTTCATGATTCTTAATTTATGGGAACTATACCTTCCAAGATTAATGTTAGGCTTTTGAAAAAAATGTTAGCATGGGAGGCCTGCCCCTTTCTGGATGAAGACGGAGGAGGAGTAGATGGAGATGGGATAGATGGGAGTCAGGGGAAGGAAACAGGAGGGGAAACTATGGGTGGTATATAAAATAAATGAAAAAAATGTTAATTAAAAAGAAATGTCACATTACAGCAACATAAGGGTACATTTTAAGTATCAATTTAAAAGCAATTATTCATATTAAAAATGTTAGATTTCAAAAAATTATCCTTGAAAATCTCTTTTTCAAAAAAAATTCCTAAGCTTAAAGAAAAGCAGTAGGAGCAGATATGATCCACGTGGATGCTGATGCCAAGCTATTCGGAGCTGGGCAAAGTTCGAAGCCCTTGTTGTCAATGTGCCCCAACTTAATTAAACTACTGCAAATTATATGTTACAGAAGACTGCTCAGCCTCCAAGGAAATATTTGTGGTATTTGGACCAAATACAATGTTTTTTCCCATGCAAAGGACTACATGCTATATATGTTTATACATGTATGTATAGAACATCTCTGTATAGCTGGGAAATAACTTTGACTAAATAGAGCTCCCAGGTGGTCATAGGTTGTAATAAAATGCATTACCTTCATTGGAAAGTTAGAGATAGTAAAGGAAGGTTTCCAATCAAAGGGAAAGAGGCCACCAAACAGTATAATTCTGGAATGATCCTGTAGAATGGACAAATAGCCTTTGGAAGCCACACGTACATTTTCAGCTCACCTCTCACATGCTTGCATCAGTCACAGGGTGAGTCAGGTCCTTCTGACCTGAGGTTACCTGACTAAGTAAAGCCACTGTGCCTGTATTGTCCTCCAATGCTTAGAATCACAACCCAACCCCATTATGTCTTCCCAAATAAGCAATGTTTATTTGTGAACCATTTCTGACTTGTGGATTGTGACAGTAGCTAAAGATGACAAGGAAACAGTAGTAGCCAAATAAACCCTAGCCCTGCACCCAAAAAGAGGAAGGAGCACACTATTTCAGAGATTTTCTAGCATTCAAAGAATACTTTGTAATCTTGTCTAGAAGGAAAACACCAAGGGCCGGCATTCTAGATATTCAGGACTGCCTATCTGGTGGATTGGGTTTGGAGAGACTTCACAGTAAGGTGAGCCAAAGCTGAGGTAATGGGCATGCTCTATCAAGGCTCCAGTCTGCCCCAGGCTGGCTGTCATCAAGCTCCCATAGTCAGCATGGAGACCAGGCAACTGAACCAGGATTTTCTTCTGGTTTGAAGGAAGAATTCAAACAAGGCTTTAACTGATTTCACAGGTAGAGTCTCAATCAATCAGGTCAAGGAGTAAGAATCAAATATGAATTTGATTGGCTTAAATGGTCTGTTTTATCCTGTAGTGATCATTAAGCACCAATCATACATTAATCACTGAGATATACGATCATTTGTGCCCTCATATAATTTTTAATCTAATTGAAATATTCAAAATAACAATATGGCCAAGATATAAATCATTGAAGGGAAATAGTAACAAAGAATTGTGATGAACTATAGAGAGGAATAGATATATCAGATGAGATCATCTCAAAGGTATTTGTGGAAGATGTCACCATAGAGACAATTCTGAGAGAGAGAGACCTGGTGGGAGGAGACCATTCCAGGCAGAGAGGATAGCAGAAATAGTCTAGGTCACTTTGTGTCCCCTTTAACTGTGACTACCCAAATGAAGGGGCCCAACCATGTCATTTTTGTTACTTTTAGCTGACAACCAATTTTTATTTATTTATTTATTTATTTATTTATTTTGGCATTATGCTTAACTTAGTAAACTGTGATAGGAACTGGACTCAGCCAGCAATACTCCCAGCCCCCAAGCCAAAACATTAAGTTTTAGGCTAAAGTTTGGAGGTTTTGTAATCTGTCACCTAATGACGGGCTGAGATTACTGCTTTGCATCTGAGCGCTGCTTTGATTGACTTAAAACATCTCAGCAACACTTCAAATACCCCAGGAGTCACTCACTGGGTGCTGGAACCTGTAAAATCCTTAGTGCCCCGTCCCTGCCACAGCAGGCACTGTGCATACAGAAGAAGCAAGGGGATGTAGGACGAGTCCTACTGGCCCGTCCAGGGTCCCGCCTAATTCCTATGACACGCCTCGTGCAGGTGACATGTTCTCTAAGGTGTGGATAGCCGGCTAATTTCTGGAGAGTAGGAGGTGTGGGATCACCTTTTGTTTGTTTTACAGTGGGACATTATCTGAACGATACTCATTCTCTCTGTGGTGTGGACTTCGCACGGGAGGCAGCAGTTGGCCATTATTTTACACTAAGTACCAGCCACTGAAGGGCACACAGAGCTGGGGCCTCATTTCTGAAGACAGTCTTGGTTGAGAAGAGCTCCTTGGTTAAGGGTTTACTGACAGGAAAAGCAGACTCATTGGGAAGAGAAGAGCTGTGGGTCTCCTGCCCCAGGCCCTGCGAAGCTATGCCTTGAAAAGGCTTCCAACCCACTGGCACAGAGCAAGTTGGACGGGACACCACTTCTTCTCTTGAGGCTCGAAGGAAGACACAGGGATTTTCTTGTTCAGGGTGTCTGAAGGATGGCTTCCCAGTTTCATCAGCTTCGGATCCTGGTGTGGAAAAATTGGCTAGGTGTCAAAAGGCAGCCGGTGAGGATTCATTCATTTATTTATTTTGTTGTCATTGTTTCGTTTAAAGTGGGAGTGTGGGGGACACGGAGCAATACTCCAGGCTGTCCTAAAATGTGATGTTAATGAGAGGTAGACAGAGAAGAGCTTAAAGGCATTTTTTCAAAGCAGAAGCAAGATACTTAGAACGCTTGCCTCTGTCTTTCAGCTAATGGGGCGAGTCTTAACATGCCCCCAAAGCGGCCTTTTGATTTGAGTGAATTAAAGGAGTAAATCAGGACAATCCTAGGGCAAGGCAAAGGCTGTACCTTGTAACTGGATGGATTGAGACTGGCGTGGAAGTCTGGGTTGAAGCCAACGTGCTTTCAGAATTTTTCTTAACGCCATTAAAAATGGGGTGGGAATTTCTACTGGGATGAATGAAAGCTCCATTTGAATGCATTTGAGACGGGAAGAGATGGGGCAGAAAGCAAAAAGTGATGGGAACTTGGTGGAAAAGCAGGATAGTAGGTTGAAGGCTGCTAGTATGGCAAAGCTTCCAAAGGAATTCAAGTATATAAAACTCATTTACTGGATGTGAGATCATGTGTGCTGGCTTGCTTGCTTGCGTCTGTGTCATATATATATTCTTTTAAGAATGTCACTGAGTCACTTTGCTGTTCTTTTCGCATCCTTTTAGAGATCTTACATTCATGCTTGCTTTTAAAATTACTGTCAGCTATTCAGAACTTCATCAGATACGGCATGGAAGGTGGCAGGAAGAACATGTTTCTGTGAATTACATATTTGAAAAGATGTATGAGAGCTAGGGGAATTCCCAAACCACACCGTGTCCATTTCACTTCAGAGCAGCTGCTCTGCCCTCAGTTGTGCAATGCAGAGATACAAATAAAAGGCATCATAAACCCCAACAGTTTGTCCAGGCGCCTTATCTCACGGTATGCCAGCTTGCCGAGCCTGAATCCCAGCATCCTAATGTGTGTATTAAAAGAAGGAATCACTTAGATGCTTACATACTTTAGTGAATTTGATAGGCAGGGCTTTAAATCATAAATTTAAATCATATGATTGTATGAGTGTGATAGACATAAAATGATAAAGTCGTTAACTTTTTGTTTGTTAACTGTAAAAACAGCACAGAAAAAAAATTCCCCATACTTTCCACGTGGGTGATTCTGGGTGTCATTCAGCCAGGTAGCATAGTCCTGGGCATGTCTCAAGCATGAGCTGGGACTCCTCCCGTGATGACATGGCGTCTAACACCCGAGCACAGGTTTTCTCGCTTAAAACATGGGCACAATGTCTGCCAGACAAATCCTGAAGTGTGGAAAGATGTCAGTGCAGACATAGATACCCAACTGCTTTCTAATGAATCTAAACTACTGGAGGAGGTGAATAATTTGGACATCTTGTTTTATTCAAATTAATGATGAAAGGAAATCCATGGGAACAGTGAATGGAAAGAAGAAATTTACATAAAGTATGGAGATGATGAAAATTCAATCATTAGAAACAAAAGCCAAAAAGGAAGTGGAAGCTGGCACACTGTTGATAACACGTTTCCTTGCAGATCCTAAAAATTTAATTTTTACTCCCAGTTCTCCAAGACACACACCAAGGTTTCCAGTGAATATTCTTTTCCTTAATCAATCTTTTAAGATGCAAGTATCTTTATCTGTATATTAATTCTGAAAACGGCATTCCAAGACTGGACTTTTATACTTAAGTAAATTCCAACTGATGTGTGAGTTACTGGAAATGAATTGTCCTCCTGCGTGTCAAGGAAAATGCCAGTATTGTCACCCCATCAGCCTTCCGTAATTCTTAAAAGAAGCTTCATCACAAAGCAAGATGGTGGGAAGGAAAGCTTTTGAAGGAAGATAACGGAGTGTGGGAGTGCAGAAACACAGGCAGAATAAGGAAAGGAAGGACGTAGAACATATTAAGACACACAGAGCACAGTTGTGACACACAAGTGCGTTACAGACAACTGTATGGTTTGAGAAATAGCATGAGAATAGGATATAATCTAAATGTTCAGTTGGCGTATAATTCTGGGGGTCAGCCTCTCTTAAAATCGCACTTGAAATAAATTTTATTCTTACTTAGAAAGCCAAAGGTGAGAATTTTAAAATATTCAGGTTTATGTAACTGACAACTTTGCAGAGTTCCAGAGAGTTCAAGGGACCTATTCAAGGTCATACCATGAATTCAAGGATCAAGATCAGATTTCCCCAGTGAGGAGTTTGCTATCTGTATTACCATTTCTTTCTTTCTTCTTTGCTTACTTACCATATTTTCTCTGATCTTTGCTCAGAGTTCAGTCCACGAAAGAAGAGGTCATATCTACGATGCAGGGCATAGCTATTGCTATCTATTTAAAAGAATTTTGGGAATATAATTCTTAGTTATTTTGGGAAAATGTATTCTACAAGAAGAGAAAAATGTATTAGGTGGCACTAGAAACGGTAGGGAGCGAAGAGGATCGATTAGATGCGGTTGTTACTTTGCTGAGCTTGCATTTAAAAAAGTAATGGGGAACTGAAAATGGATTCCAGAAGGATGCACAGCAGCAGGGACACTCACTCACTCACTCAGTGACAGGAAGCAGCCATGGGACAGTGGAGAGCTGCTCGCTGATAGATGGTTAAGCAGGGTGAGATCCATCCTAAATAGGGCCTTCAAGTCTTGTCAGGAGTGGATTCTAATTTCAAACTTCCCACCTGAAGAGGAAAAATTAACGCCAGTAGATTGCTTTCTGCTCCAAGTGCTTAGCGAGGGAATCCTACTCAAGGTCAGTTCCTGACAGAAGTAACTCCTATGGGCATTCCCACATTTGCCACGTTGGCATTTGAATCAAGTTTGACCCTTCCTCCCTCAACTCTGCCCTTTCCATCCGTCTTTCCCTTCAGAGTGACTAGAGGAAGAGAGGGGAAACCCTAAGAAGGTTTGTCTGTGGATTAAAATAATTTTTAGTTTAGAACCAGTCGGGATTAAGTGGTCCTCTCAGGTTTAAGTCTGCATCTGTTTAATATCAAGCAGGACTGCAGAGTTCACTCTGCCGTGTGAGCGGATGCTCCAGTCCTTTCCCTGCGTGGAGATGGGGGTCACTGATGCCCTTCCTTCCTTTTAACTGCTCAAAAATGTTCTTTTCCTTTGTTCATTATGGAACCTGATACACAGCAGACATGCATGTTTAAATTTTTCCAATAAATGTAAAGCAAATGAGATCTTAAGTTGCCTTAGAAATTGGGGCAGGAGAGATAAATTTGCTTACTATCCAACAAATGTGTTGTTTCACACTATGACATATATGTAAGAAAACACCATCATGAAACCCACGACCTTGTATGCTAGCTTTAAATATTAATTTAAAAACCATTCATTACCAACCCAACAGAGTATGTTGTTTCTATGTACATCACAGAACATCTACCAGTCTCTGAAAGGCATTGTACTCTGAATCTAGAAAAATGACTTACTGCTGGTTTTTAGCTGAGATATTTATATGGATGGCAGCCTTGACTATCAGAAAGCCCAGCTCACTAGGGAGTCCATGGCAGCTTTAATGCCTTATTTTGGAGGCAGAACTAAAGATTTTTCCAGATTTAAGATACTGAACTCTTATTTTGAATGGAAATCTTGGAATCCTTTTCTGTTTCTAGCAACAGCCATTCCTGTCTTACAGGGAAATGCAGAATGAAGGGGGATAGGGGAAAGAAGAGGCAATGTATTTTATGTTATGGAAGGTTGGACAACTTTTATTTTCAAGTTTGTAATAAAAAGTTATGATTCTAGATTATAGGGAGACCTTTAAATGACTTTCAATGCTCTCTAGCTTCGAAATAATAGAAACTCTTTTATTAGTCTGAAGGATGAACTAATAAAAATATAATATTCACATCAAAGCAAGCCAGAGTTCTGTTCTGTAGTGTTTAATGTCTACAGCTTAGTGGCTAATTGCACTGACGCTGAAGCCAGAGCCGAGACTCAAGCATCAGCTCTCCGGCTCGGTGGCTTACGGAAAGACTTAGTCTTCCTATGTTTTCCTATCTGCAAGCAGAAATGAGCTTGTTATGCTAGTGAGATACACAAGCCAGCTATGTAATGGCATGTACATGTTCTAGGTAGCCAATCCATATCAGCTGTCATCCTTCAGGATTCTATAAGAAATTTTGACACTAATTATAAAAAGACAACCTACCTACAATATTTTATTCTGGGAAAGATAGATATATCTTTTAAATTACTAATTGATTTTTATAAATGTCTTTGTGTGTGTGTATGCGCGCATGTGTGCGTGTGCACAAAGAAACATGTGTGGTGGTTAGAGGACAGCTCACAGGAGTCAGTTCTTTCCTTCTGTCATGTGGGGTCCAGGGATCAGACTCGGGCTGTCAAGCATGGTGGCAAGGCCTCTATCTACTGAGCCATCTTGAAAGTTCAGGAAAGTATATTTTGTAACAAGATTTAGTAGAGAATTGTTGGAAATACCCAGAGAGCAAAGAGGTCTCTTCTCTCTTCAGATACTTGGAGAATTCTCAAGTGCGGACAGGCCAAACTAAACTACGTGAATGGCGAGCAAAGGAAGGAAGGATTTAACATTATAAGCAAAAATAAAGGGCAAAGTGTGATGTCCAATAATGCAGTCTCACAGGGCAGTGGACTTGATGTCACTAGACGCTTTCAGATTGAGGCTAAACAACCACAAGGCAGAGATGTTCTCGCTAACTCTCTTTTCGAAAATTTATTTATTTATTTTACATCCCAGTCACAGTTTCCCCTCCTTCCTCTCCTCCCAGTCTCTTCCCCCACCTCCCCTCTGTTTCCACCCCCCAAACCACTCCTGCTCTGTTTCTGTTTAGGAAAGGGCAGGTGTCCCATGAGCATCAACAGAACATGGTGTATCAAGCTGCAGTAAGACTAAGCGCCTCCCCACGTATTAAGGATGGGCAGAGCGACCCAGTATGAGAAATAAGGTCTTAAAAACTTGTAAAAGAGTTGGAGGCAGCCCCTGTTCCAACTGTTGGGAGTTCCACAGGAGGACCAAGCTATACAACTGTAGCATACATGCAGAGGGCCTAGGTCAGTCCCATGAAGGCTCCCTGGTTATAGTTCAGTCTCTCTGAGCCCCTATGAGCTCAGGTTATTTGATTCTGTGAGTTTTCTTGTGGTATCCTTGATATCTCTGGCTCCTACAATTCTCTCCTTCTCCTGCAGGATTCCCAAGCTCTGCCTATTGGTGCCATAGGTCTACATCTGTTTCCATCAGTTGCTGGATAACTCTCTCTGATGACCGTTGGTCTAGGCACCCAATCCTAACACAACCCATTGGTAGGACAGACTGTAGGCCAAAGGTTATGTTGCTGGGTTAGTTGCCCACTCCCTCTTCTCGAAGTCTTGACTGGTCACAGGAGATGGCCTGTTCCGGCTCTGCGCCATTTTGTGTGTCCCTGGAATAGTCTTTCCTTTTCCTACCTGTTAACATTACCAAACCGGTTCCCTCTGCTTAAAAGATTTCTTCCCCCCACTCTGTCCTGTTTTTCTGACTGGCCCTTTTTCCATCTCTGAGGTTTTTCAATGATCTTTTCTTTAATATCTTCCCTTCACACACCCTCCTTCCTACACCACGACATTGTCCATTGAATTCACTGGGTATTTGTTTTCTTTTTGAAGTGTCCTCTCCTCAAAAGACTAAAAATGTTAATTTATTTATCCTCATGACATGACATGCAGTAGGTGCTCAACAAATGTTATACTAACGAACACACAAAGTTTTTGTAAATAGTTCCGTTTTTGATGTTCTAGTCTAAGAGTCCTTAAGAGCCTCCAAAACTGTGGTGAAGTAGAAGAGACTGTCAGGCTAGACATTCTGGTTTTATTTAGGCAAAATATCCCTAACTAAATTCAGTACCGATGCCGAGTACTGTTCATTTATAACGTAGCCATTTACAGATCCCTGTGGTACAAGACGCACCAACATCTGGAAGGGCAGAGCAATAGTGTGACCATGTGAAATACACAAAGGAAAAAAACCAGGAGAGGATGGTACAGCGATAATGAAATGGAGATCACATGCTCTACTTTAAGGCATTTGAACCTCATTAACAACAATCTATGTGCAATGAATACAACCCTACCACGAATCTAATTTAGTCCATCTACCCCCAGTCAGTCCGCTCTAGGGCAAATGTCTCTAAGTGAAAAAGTCATTTTCTCAAGTTTTAAAATAGGTATTAAAAGTTAATCTTTTTTTAACTTACCCATTAGTAAAACAATTAGAAGATAGTAACAATGTCCAGTACAAATAGAATCAGATGAACTGTAAGGAATTAGAATGAACAATTCTGACAAGGTAGCAGAGTCCCGAATATTGAGACCATACGCTTCTTTTTTTCTTCTTCTTCAGAAAACCAGTTTTTGAAATTTCTCAAAGACTTGTAACACTAGCTCTTACAGATGTAGATGTGACTGGTAATTTATTCTAGTTGCTAGATACTGCAGATCAACTCTCAGCGGAAGTTATGGGCTGAGTTTTTATTTGATTGATGTCTTTTTGTGTGTGATGACTTTGCTGAGTGTAGTTAACAGAAGTGAGGCCTAGTATTGCCCTAGTTCCCCCAACTTGGAGGTGAATATGATCAAATTGCATCAAGATATATGTGTGTGAAATGTCGTAATGAAATCCTTTGTTTTGTGCACTGACTAAAAACTAATTAAAAACAAAACACACAAAAGCAACACATCATGGAGCTAGATGCTGCTCAGTGGTAGAACACTTGCTTAGCATGTGTTAAGTCATGAAAAGTGAAACACATGTATCTTCCTTCACATTAACAGCTTTATATAAACACTCAACACCCCCACTCAATACCCCTGTTCAACATCCAACTCAACATCCTCACCTCCCTCCCATTCTCTTATCCTCCCCCCATCCTGTTCACTTGCTCCCCATTCCATAGGAATGGTCAAACTACTGATCATTGCTGACCCATGAATGCACTTAAATTTATCTTAAATTTTGCATTTCCATATTGCACTTAAATTTATCTTAAAGCTAAAAAGTATCCTCCATCTTCAACAGCTTTTTGCCTGGGTAGACAGAATTTATGCCTGTGAAGCGTCTTTCCTTGTTATCTCTTTCACTATTGCTTCATCTTTGCACTTTCTGCTTTCAAATTGGATCTGGATTTTTGAAGAAAAGATATAGAGATCTAAAATAATTTCTAGACTGATAATTTTGAAATCAAGTCACATTAAAAGAAAAGCCACTGGGACCCGCAATTGTTTGAGGCTAGCATGGTTTTATATATACAGATGTAAAACACCAGCCGATTCCTAAGTACTTTGTTTTTAGCTCCATATATTCTTCCATTCTTTCTTTCTCTATGTAATGTAAATGCCGTCAGACTCTTAGGCTCATTTCAAGCTTTGCTGGTTGTTGGAAGTGTGTCCTTTAGAGCAAAGGGTCCTGTCCAGCTGCACGTAGTTTTCACAGCTCACATCTCCTTCAGCCTGAAGCTGTGTCTCAGTCTGCCCTTGCCACCCGTCACCCTTATTCTCTGAACCCTCAGAATGAGTTGTTCTTTTTGCCATTGGTCATTTCCTGAGTTCCACAGCAGTTGGTTATCTGGGGTGAGACACTCAAGGATGCTGTTCTCTCTTCTGCCATTGTGTTTTATTGGTAGTGCGCGGTGCACACATGCATTCCATTTCTTCTAAACATTCTATTGATTTGTTGTTCGCTTGCTCATGTTTATTTAAATCAATGACCCCTATGTATTTTGTTACCACACTGAATTCTAATGTTTAAATTTGGCTATAGGATTAAATTTGAAGTTTGTATTCTCATGGGCTGGTACATGTGCCCCATGTCTGTTCTCATTATTTGATAGTTTCTCAACAGCATAACTATTACATTTCTTCCATCTAGCTATATCTGCCTATTTAGTGATTGATTGATTGATTGATTGATTGATGAATAGATCTCTCTTTATCTTCCACATGTATTTTCTGTGTCCATGCCTGGAAATAGTGGAAGTCTACTAGCAATGATCACAACTTCGAATGTCAACTGAAAGAAGCTAAGATTTCCTGGAAAAACTGTTGTTTCTAGGACTGAGACAATGATATAACAATGGGGCACAAAGAGCTTTAGAATCAAAAAGCAGGAAAGTAGGAAATAAGTGATACATATTTATACCTATCATGTTTTCATGTTGTGGATTTTTTCTGATTTGACTTGTTGTGTAGACTGGCTTTAAACTCACAGAGATCTACCTGCCTCTGCCTCTCTAGTGCTGGCGTTAATAGATATGCCATCATGACTTTCTAAGATACATTTTGGAAGTGAGGAGTGTCTTAACTTGATTCTCTGCTACCATATTACAAACCACTCAGACCAAAATCAACTTTGGTGAGGAAAGGGTTCATTTCAGCTTACAAGTTACAGTTCAAAATTAAGTGAAGGCAAGGCAAACACTCAAGGCAGGAGGCTGAAGCAGAAACCACGGAGGAGTGTTCCTTACAGTCCACCTGCCTAGGACATGGACGCCTAGGATGGTGCCGCCCACAGTGGGGTGGGTCCTCCTTTATCAGTTTGCCACCAAGGAAATGTCCCCACAGACACGTGCACAGGCTTTCTGATGGAAGCAGCCCCTTCAGTTGCGATTCCTTCTTCTCAGGGGTGTCAAGTGGACAGGCAGGACTAGCCACCCTAAATTTATGCTCATGCTAATAATTCCACCACCCCTGAATTTATTCTAGCTCCTCTCTTTATCATGCTTATAATTTCCCTACTCACTAGTGAGAATTCGGATTCCCCCTGATGAGCAAAATTTTGTCAATTTCACCATAAGAAGCCAGTCACTTGCCGCTGCCTCTTCTGTCCCCGAACTGTGCTCTTCGGTCCACTGGAGTTCTGTCGTTCCACCCTGCCCTATCTCAGCACTTGGGTCCCCATTAACCATTTCTCTCACTTGACCACTGTGACTTCTTCAGTCCTAGTGCGGATGGCCTTTATCCAAGGAGTTATAAAACTGAATTGTTCAGGAATGCATGGAGAAAGATGTAACAGAACAGGGCATTCCAGACAGAAAACAAACCGTGAATGATTTGAGGAACACAAATACCATGTCCTGCCAAGGAATTAGTAACCCAGTGTGCACATGCCTTTAGATGTCAAGACGTAGGGTGATGAAGTACAAATGACTTACAGAGATAGATTGAGACAATTAAAACACCAACAGAATACACAGCCTTCAGGAATGGCTCTCCGCAGAGTGCTAAGGAGCACCTGTGACTACGTGTAAAATTGATACATCAGCCTTTAGCCAAACAGAAGTCACAGCTCATTGGTTCAGCGCTTAGATCTTTGACACCGTCTTTGCTTTCTGGTTGCTTATGATAATACTCAAAATAGAACTGAAAGCAACCCTGCTGTTATAAAAAATTTAAACTTTATTTTCTGCTTTTGTGATTAATTTGTCATCTTTAACATTCCCAAGACCACAGTACAGAGGACTTTGTATTTATCATCCCTTTGAGATGCAGTATACAGCAGTGTCCTCAAACCTTCTGTGGACTAAAATCCTAGGAGAGCCTGGGATAGTGGATTTCTTTATAGGTTTTGTGATAGGTTTTTGCTTTAACAGAGCTTAAATTGCCTTAAATATCCCTGACTTAAACAATATTTTTGTCTGGGTTTAAAATAGGTCTAAAATTAATTTCAAAATTTACCAAAACACCCTCATGAAAAGAAGTCATCCAATTAGATCAATCAAAAAGAGAACTAAGACATGCTTAGAGCGAGTCCCTCATGTGAAAGTGGATGTTGGGAATAGTTTATCTCAGTTGCTGATTCTCACGAGGCTGCTGAAAATCACAAATAGATGTTTCTCAAAGCACCTAATGGATTCCACACCTCCTATTCCAAAAGAATATTCTCTTTAAAGAGTAATTATGGTCTCCTATACCAAATGCTTAAATCCACAGTCATTTTTTTAAAACTCAATTCCCTGTAGTCCATATTTCAAGTGAGTCACATGAAGTATAATAGGTATTTTGTATCCAGAATGTTTGAAAAAGAGACTCCAATTTGTCTGCTATTCAAGGACTAAGTACGAATAACAACACGGTTTATAATTCTGTGGCACTGATACCTTTTTCCAGTCTGCTTTCTGCAATGATTTCTTCTTCAATCCTTAAAACAGTGCAATAGTTATATTAAATTTTTCTGTCCTGTATTTTGAGATTCACACCCATGCCCACAACCGGTTTACCTCTGAGTGTGTGATTTGTACAAGTTCTGCTAGCATTTGGTAAAGAGAGGACACGAGCTATATCAGATTAAAAGCCTCTTTGATGCTTTTCTTGTGTTTGGCAGTCTGCGGTAGTCTGTGGCTCTTCTAACAGTGATGTTTTACAATTCACAAAACAAAAAGAAATTGAATAAATAGGATTGCAAACAAGGCCAACTATATCAAAATTGTTATTAAAGTGTCAAAAGAAAATTTGTTGTATGGTAACGTGTATTTTTAAAAAATAACAGCATTAAATGAAAGGTCTAGTGGCAACTCCACAGAACCCCCTTTTCAACATGCTAATCAGTAGGAATAGCATTTGGGGGCGGCTCCAACAATCCTAATGCGGTTTTTAAGTATCAGTGAGCTCCAATACCGCTAAAACTATAGACCACATGGCTTCTGAGTCCCTCATCTACATGCATAACTATTGGAAATTTTAATTACAAGTGACAGAAAATAAAAATGTAATGTTTTCTCACATTTAAACTCTAAAATGCCCCTGGATTCTATCCATCAGATGCTCTCAAGGAAACTTTCCAGCAAAAATAAAAGACCCGATAAACAACTCTGTGCATCCAAATCCTGTCTGCGCAGGGTGTAGTCTGTGGACCATCAACACCACCTACCTGGGAGCCTTAGACATGCAGGCCCTCAGGACGCCTTTCACATCTACCAAGCCCACATCGGAATGTTCACGAGATCCCCAGGCAACTCAGCGTGCCTGTCACTGAGAGGTGTCACTTTCCATTAAGCAGTTCCACCTGTCTGGGTGCATCTCAGCTCCCATCAAACCAAACATCGGATGTCTCTGATCTAAAAGGATGTCTACAATCCTAAACAACAAAACCAAAACTCACCCTTATACCCAAAGTCTACCTGCCTACCAGTGGGGAGAATCATGCTCTTAGATCCTCAGCAGAGATTTTGGTGGAGCTGCCCATTGGGATCGATAACTGGGGATCACTAACCGATTGGCTTTGGATTGTTTTTGCAACACTGAAGAGCCTCGGGGAGAAAATTTGAGGTTTGCTCCGAGAGGCGGTGTGAAATGATCGAACTCTGACTGTGTAACCAACCAGACGAAAAGAGGGGTCCACGTTTAATTGAGGGGAACACAGGCAAAGTTCGTGCTCTGTGTTTTGTCTTGAGCAGCACAGCCGTCTGAACAGTATAGTTTACGCTCTTTGTGAATGTGTGATTTTCACTGCTAAGGAGCCAGCATTATAGGCCTGAAAACTATTAGGCAGATAGTGACCAAATGTTTTCCCCGGTCCTAACGACTGAACAGATTAGACAAGCCCTCTTTTTATTTTGAGACAGTCTCACCGAATTGCCCAGGATCAAGGTAAAACCACTCAGCGGCCCAGGCAAGCATTTGAATGTGTATTCTTTCTGCCTTAGCCTTCAGAGCAGTTCAGATACAGACCTGTGACACACGGCTCAACCGTGACTTCAAAAATCTTTACTGTTACTATTATTGTTAGTATTATCGTTATTTGTGTGTGCGTATGTTTATGATGTGCATGGGAAAGTGCACATATCACAGCGTGTGTGTGGTAGTCAGAGGGTAGCCGTGTGGAGGCAATTCTCTCTTTGCCTCTTTCCGTGTGTTCCAGAACTCAGGTTACTAGCCTCACACGGCAAGCATCTTTACCCACTGGGGTTGGTCTATCTCCCTGTTGTGTCTGAACTGGGAAGGGAAGCAACTGTCACTGTGCCTGAGAGTGAAACTCTCCCATGGAAGTTTCAGGGCAGCACACATTCCTTGGGAGCCTATTTTACACCAGGTATGAAAATTAAGGAATGAATACAATACTGTCCTTCCCATAAACGAGCTGTTGGTTCTTTCTGGGAACCAGGCAACCATAACAATGACTTAGGCTCTACAATGGAAGCATACAGTACTTTATTCTGGGATGGCAAAGAGCTACAGTTCACTCTCTGACTCAACCATTCATTCTCTTGTCTCATTCATTCACTGCTTCATTCAACAGCATTTATTGGGCCGTTACTTAGGGTTACATGCTTGTCTTTGTAACAGAGTCTAGAATGCTGACACTGGAGATTGTAAGACGTGTCCAAGTTGAAGTTATGTTGTATTTCATATGCCCTACTTGGGACACTGAACCTTACCCAATAGACAAAAAGAAAATACTAAAATAATTTTTTCTGGAAGTTGCTGACATTATTTGAGGTTTAAAATAACCACTCTTGGGACAGTCAGGACCGGTAACCAGAGAGGGAAGCTCAAGTGAACACTTGAAGACTAGATCTGAAAAAAACATTCTTATTAAGTCACCTGCATTTATGAAATTCTTTCATTATTTTCCTGTTGATAATACAGGTAGTAACATATCTAGCCTGTATTGCAATGTTGTGGTTTGACAATCTTTTGGTATTTGATAGGTTTTTTGTTTGATATATACATATATATTATATATACATAATTTGCTGTCAGTACTATAACATTTTTCTGTTGTTGCTTTGCAGCTTTGGACCCTTGTCTTGATCTTATGGCCAGTCATTATTTTCATAATTCTGGCCATTACCCGGACCAAATTTCCACCAACAGCAAAGCCAACTTGTAAGTAAAAGCTGTTTCCCTAATGTTTGTATTCTACTTAAAATTTATTTTAGTGGCATGTCAATGCTCGATTCTAAACTCTGTTTTTTAAATGGTATTTCCTCTTTGCAGTAGTTGCATTAAACATTTGTGTGGGTTTCCCTCCAAGTTCTTCAAAGCAAAGAGTGGACTCTGGAGAAAAAAGGAACACAAGAGGTTGGGTGGAAAAAGTGGTCCAGACAGGAGGATGGAGGAAATACTGGGGGTGGCAACAGGGGGTGATAAAAACACATTAGATACATGCTCAAAATTCTCAAGCAACAAAAATGTTGAACCTGAGCCAGATGTGGTGATTCATGTTTAAAATCCAGCACTTGGAAGACTGAGAGAGGAGAATTTTGAGTTAGATATCAGCCCAGACTTCACAGCAAGACATTATCTTAAAGAAGAAAAAAAAACCCTACAGTTCTGTATCTACATAGTTATTTAGAAAAATATGAGACACATAGAGACAGCATGAGCTGTCTCACCATGGCACAACACAAAGCAGCCACCAGAGGCTCCATCATTCTTCACTCCTAGACTCGTATTTGATCAACTGAACAAACAAAATCTTGGGCTGTAAAGACCTACAAACAGCTCTTCTGTCCTTCTGGTGAGAGCTGAGCAGTGCAAACGTGTCAATACATTTTGTTTGAAAGAGGGTTGTTTCCCAATTAGGGCTGTTTCCCTTCAGTGAAGTCACTGCCCAGTTATAAAGTGGACACACTGCCTAACTCACTCCATTATCTTTGTTTGAACCTGACACAGAAATGCAGGAAGGACTCAGGAAGTCCTTAGCATCAGAGGGGGAGTTTTGAATCTCAGTTATCTGGCCTTGTTGCTTCTAGCGTATTGCTCTTGATGTCCATTTCTTTTGGGGATTAGTTTTTTTTTTTTTAGTTTGGGAGGAAAAGACTAGACAGATGTTTCAAAGTAGTTACTTCCTCAAAAGATCCTTATAAAATAACTTTACTGAACCATCTTCAAATAATTCTGATAGCCGGGGGTGTACCAGAACACAAAGTTGGATTAATTTTGGATGAGTTACAGTAACATGCTACTGAGTTTAAAATAAGCACAATGATTTTTTCAGTCATCTGGTCAGGAGACACAGGAGGTGAACCCCGTGGAATCTGTTTTAGTCATGCACACTAGGATAATACAGAAAATATCAATTCAGTTAGTGTAAAGCATTTAAACCTTTGGTGCTAGAATAAACAATTCCTTACATCCTAATAGCACCCCTTTTTTTTTCCTGAAGGGCTTTCCTATAACCCTTTATAAAAAGTTGTCAATGAGCACCAATTAAGTTATTAAAAGAGCATTATTTCATTTTCTGCATTGTGTGCATTAGCTATATGTAGCAGATTGGTGGCGTATTTAGTGAAATTTTTGGGTCCTTTACATCTTCAGTATATAAGATTTAAGAAGGAAAACATGGAATATAGCAATAATACAATCAGTGTGGATTGACAATTGATCTCCAGAACTTTAAGATGCTATGGGCTGATTCACTGATAATGACAATTCATTAGGTCCTTTCAATCCATTTTCACCAACGTCTTGTTTCAAAAGGTTTTTTTTCCCCAAGATACCTAAAATTCTCTTGTGAAATTTTCAGAAAAGAAATTTAAAATTTAGGATTGAATGGTCTTAAACTGACAGATGCAATCTGGTAGGGGTTAGAAATTAATGGTGGAAACCATGCAGAGACCTCAGCCTTCCACTGAGATGTGAGAAATAGAAGAGTGAGCACTTCCTCCAGGCCTGATCTGGAGAGTTCTCAAAGAAACATAGAACCAGAGAGGAGGTGAGAACCACTGTATCATATAACTGTTAGAACACTGTAGTAATAACAGGATATAAAGTGACCTTGTCTGGAGGTGGAGAGTCCAAACACTGAACGTGTGTTTGCTAGCCTCTTAGACCACTTAAGCCTTGTCATAAAAGGAAAAATAAAAAATAAAAATAGTTGATTGCTTTGTTATTAGTTGGTTTGTTATTAGGGCTAGAAGGGACTTGCTCATATTACACATGAGACTTGCAGTGCCTGGAGAGATTGCGATTTGACAAAACTGAATCATGTGGACATAAGAGGAAGGTAATGGAAACCAGTCATCTTTGCTTGCTGCTTGTTTTTGAGATTTTTTTGAGCCTATGTGAAGTCTCTTAAACAATTAACCATCTTTAGATCTGGGTAAATAAGAATAAAATAAAATGGTGCTCAGGATTTTAACTCATAACTAATAGGAAAAATGCCCAATTATAACACTGAAAGTGTTGTTCTGGGGACTAACGTAGGAGGGGTTGCCCATCCCACTCCCCCTCACCCTGGCACTCAGAAGTATAACTCTTCGGTGGAAGTTCGAATTGAGGTGTTTTTGTGTTGTTGTTTTGGTTGTTCTTGGTTTGGGTCTCACATTTATTTATAGTATGGAAAGATCAATTAGAAAAGAAGATAATAATAAATAGTTACTGATCTCATACTCCAAGGCAGGCACCCAAGGAGGCGATGACTCGATTATCCATTGAGTAACCAAGAAAACTGATACACACAGAAGCTGAACTAAGATCGAAATGATGAGCGGTGGAGCCGGACTGAGGCAGCCTGGCTTTAGACTCTGGCACTGAGCTACAAAATCTCATAGTTCTTACGCCTCGTAGCTAGTGCTTGCTTTTCAGGTCACATCACTTACATCAGTAAAAGAGGACTAAGCACCCAGGGTTAGAAATGTAAGCTCTGCTGTCACCAAATTGGGAAACATGAAGAAAGGCTCTGGGGTGTGCACGCGGAGTCTTCCTTCACATTAGTATTCAGTGTAGCATGCTCTGACTCACGCTGCATCACCGTGACTTTTGTATCACAGAAAATCAGATCCTGATTTAAAGAGGCAAAACCTTTCTGGGCTACACTAGTGGTTGGGCAATAGGATAATAAAGATGAGGCATTGGACTACACCCTTTGCTGAAACTCGGTCATGATGAGAACGGCCACATTCTGCTCTCAGAATAGCCTGGCAGGCCCGTAGGATCCTGTAAACCACTCAGAAGAATATAATAAGTAACTCAAAAGACTCCCTCTGTAGTAGTTTTTGATGCCTGGGCACTAAAGAAGTTTGGATTTGGAGTGAGTGAGAAAGCCGCTGTAGACTGTGATGCCGTGGCTGCCTGGGCAGGTTTATTCTTCTACCCTCTGCCTTCTTTCAACCTTTCATGTTACAACATTTGCATATTGTAAATCTCAGGGAAAGGAAACCTCCTAAGCCTGGCAGGCAGGCCCTCATGCCTCTCCTTTGTTCCAGCAGAAAGTGGCTGTGGCGCCAACTTTGAAGTCAATCCAACCTCTTGCAATCTCCACATGCAGGAACTTGTCAAGGGATGAGCTTCAAAGTGCAGACTCCACGCTAAGGAGCAACGTGAAACAAACAGAGCAAACCTGAGATAAAGCTCAGCTGTAATACACCACAGCATTTTCTTCTTTCATTAGACACATATTCAGAAGGTTCAGGGCATGCTGGCCGCTGCGGGACAGTTTATTAAGACCAATAAGATACTGTCGGACCGAGACCAGTAGATGCCAGAGAACGTAGTCCTGAAAACAAGGCATTATATTTTCTTGTGTATGATTTCAATAAATATTTTCATGTGGTTGAAAATATTACTAAAAGTATAATGAAAACTATATTGTATCAATATACCACATATTGAATTGAAACCCAAATGTGTTAAAGCTTTCATTTTCTAATACATCTGCTTCCTTATAGAGTAGCAAATTCATTGACCTCACACGTCAGAACTGATATGAGCTGGTAGCAGACTAGGGCCAGCCGAATTACATCAGTCTGTGCTGTCATCAGGTTACACTGCATTCTGTCTGTCCAGATGTAACTTCATAGACTGGATGCATGCAAGCTCAGGTAGCATTTACAGCCTGTGTTTTGACCACCAAACATAGTTTTTGTATGCAGGGACCCAGGAAAACGACACCAGGGAGCATTTATGAGATGACACTATGCGGAAGGCAGAAGCTGGGGCCTGTGCTCATGTTATCTCAGTCAACATATAACCTCTTTGAGCTAATTTGAAATTCAAAAAGGGGGGGGAAGAAAAGAAAGAAAATGAAAACCCACAAATGTTAAGAATTCACTATGTTCTTAACTCACACGTACAAGCCTGGATTTTTACCCAGTTTTCCCCTACAAATCTGTGCATTTATTTAGTTTGTTGGCACCGACTGTTGAGATCCCAAGGCTTGGCTCAGTCTTTGCTTTCTTCTGCCCATCCTCTATCAGCATCGCTATAGATTGAAAAGTAACCTCAGTTGGTTTTTCTACCTATCAGCAGCTTGAGGAAACACTGTTTTGAGGAAGACTGAAATTATTGATCAATGGCAGGTCTATGGGATTCATGCAGGTTGTTTTAGCTATGACGCCCGGGTTGTTAAGCAGAAGCTCTTGAGTCATCACAGCCTATGAGGCATCTCTTGTGGGTGAGAGTTAAGAAAGGCAGGAAGATGAGGCTTTTTTTCCTGCTGATTTTGCCTGGGATGTTGTCATCTCAGGTAGGGAAGGGAAGGTCTTGTGTACTGGATTCCCAGGTAGCTTTGCTCTCTGGCGCTCACATGAGTCAGTGGAAGTGTTGAGGGACCTGGGGTCGTCATTTTTCTAACTCTCTTAATAGGCTTGAAATTTATGGGTTGGTCTTGGCCATGGTGGTGAACTCTTTTTTTTTTTCTGTTAGTGGGTCTAGGGAAAATTAGAAGGAAAGGTGAAATTCTTGCACACTCGGTGGTTTGTGGGCTCCATGCAGACTCCTGTACCGGGGATGAAAGGAGTTTGCTCTGGGAAGCTCAGGTCTTAGTATTATTCATCACTTGCTGGGCATTGCCCCATCCGTTTTCTCCATTCTCATCCGACCCAGCACCACCAGCCAGCCTCTCAGTTTAGAAACACTTGAGTCATCTTTGTCTTCTTTTATCACCTCCCAGAACCTGTAGCTCTCAAGTCAGAATCTGTCTTATGAAATGTGCCCTGGAGTTACCTGCACGGTTCTATCCTTCCTGTTTCACTCTGGCATAAAAGTCCAGTCATCTCATGCTTGGGTTGATTCCGTAGCTGAGAGGGGTGGGGTCATGCCCTAGTTCTATCTTTTCCCACACATCATGAAATCCTCTGGGTTCAAGACCTTTATAGTCAGAATTTTCTCAACTTGACCTTCTTTCTGTTCTGAGGTAGGGTACCTGTGCTTGAAGAGAAAGCACATCTGAATGTCCTCATTCCATGTTCTTTCTTACTTGGTTATTTCTTTCACGTCCTCAAAGCCTATTAGAACATAGACATATATCTTAGCCCCTAATGTTTTCTGATTACTTAAATTCTAACCACTTTCACTCTGCCTGGCATTGACGCATTGACTGATGGTTGTGTTTGCATGACTGATGGCAACCTTAACTCACTTATCAGACAGGAAGTACGTTGGCAGCAGTGACCACCTCTTAACATCAGAGTCATATCAGATACAGCTCAGCTTTTAGCATAAGGAACAAAGTGAAACTCAACAAGTCAAGAGAAGATACAGTTTAGAGTGTTATGGAAACTGGATAGCAAACTCCCCCCAGATGCTGGTAAAAACACTCTGTGTGAATGTGTTGTGAGCGAGTGGCAAACAGCTCACCTGGCTTCGAGTTTTACTTCTCAGATATGGGAGAATAGCTGTGCTATCAGAAAAGAGAGTGTGCGTAGGAGGGATGGGCGGGAGGAAAGGATGTTATATCTCTATTTATTTAATTATATCTTCACTTAAAAATTAAAAAGAGAGAAAAAGAACTAATAAAGAAATTTAAAATGCCAAAATGTCTATAATGTTTACATTGAAAATAAAAATTATAGTCCCATTATTCATTTCAAACTAGGTCTGCCTGGAAATTTCTATTACAAATATTTAAAAAATTTAAATTCATAGGAGGCATTGATATTTTTATGTAGGAGAGTTAATAGTCTGTAAGTTGCTTAAGAAATTTCAAAAAAAATCTGGGATTGTTTCTGAATTTTGTACCCAGTACCTCATTCTTAAATCACGTTAATGAATGTTTTGAAAGCATTGCTGACACTTTACATGACAACATGAAGATGAACTGTGTGAGACACATAGAAACAAGATGGAGTTTATGTTGGACCCTGTTCCCCTTGACATTCTTCTCAGAGCTGTTTGAAGTAAGCAAGAGCAGGCTAATGTGAGCATAGCTCTGTCCTCAACTCATACCCAGCAGGCTGTAGGCCCGGCTCTCAGTTGCCCACTTCCTTAGCTCCAGCCTTGACTCTCTTGCAGCACAGACGGGCACACCTTAATGCCAGGCAATGTGATGAAAAGGTTTCTCAACTCATGTTCTCTTGAGCTAGGTACACAGAGTTACATCAGATAACCAGAAATGCCTTCAGCGTGCAAGAAAACTTGGTTTATCAAGTAGAGTGGGTAGCTGTTGGCTGCACTAATGGGCCTGTGTTATTTTACTCTCTATCCATCCTGTATTGGCCCCACTTTGAGAGCTTTGTCTGACAAACTTCTCAAAGGGCTACACTGGAGTTGGGTATGGAAGTTACCCACGTCTTGTCTTTTTCACCCTCTGCTCTTGCTCTCCCTTCAAAATAAGTATAGAACCTCCTGCTCCTCTAACACAGGGGACATGAATATTCACATCTACGGATAAGAATAACTGAATAATTTCAATGCTCTTCTAAGAATAGTAGCATCACCTTTGAGGTCACCAATCTCAGTTTCTTTCTTCAATATCTGTTCAAAGCCATGATCCAGAGTTAAGAATATCATTCCAGTTCTCTTTCACTTACTGGAGAGCAGACAGCCCAGACTGGTTCATGGATGAGGGACCAGAGACACGGTTGGCTGACCACATCTTCCCGAGTGACTGTTCATTAAAACTTCCTCCCAAGTAACTCTCAGGGAACCTGGCCTACCAAACTCCAGTCACCCATGTGCCTTTTGCTGTTTAAGTTTTTCATTGTTTCTGATTAGGTCACATCATGTCCTTTGTCTTTGATGAATGAACCAGTGTATTTTTAGAGTGAAGTAACCCATGTGGAAGAAATGCCACAGTATTATTCTCTTTCTTTCTGGTCAACTGGAATTCCATTGTGGATTAATATAAGAACACCCTATAACATTTTCACATTTTAAAATATGAGACTTACACTTGTTCTGGTTCTATCCTCATATGTTTATAATCAGAATAAAATTTCTGTCATTGTGAGAGGCAATTAGAGGTTGAAATCACAGATTCAGTTGAGATTGCCTGTTTAAACCCATCTTGGGCAGCACTATCAGATGCTGTGAGCTGCAGTTTCCACATTTGTATACAGATGCTATATAATGACATATACTTTATGCCGTGACTGTGTAAATTCACCAAGCTCATAATTCCTAAATACTTAAGTGCCTGTTCTCAAGGTATAACAGACTTAATTATAGATACTATTTTTTTTATAAAATTGTGCATAGAAACCATAGCTTCAGTCATTGACCACCATTAAAATGTTCTAGGGTCTAGTCATTATCGAGAGATGAGGAAGACTTGACTGAAATTTCCCAACACATATTCATGCTATTACCACATATTTAAAGGGCACCTCTTACATATCTGGAGCACTGAGACTAGCCAGGAGCGCTCACAACATCATCTCTAGAGGAACATACTAAGAACTCCAGACCTGCTAAAGCAGTCACGCTCATCCCATGGTAGTCCAGGAACAAAGGCACCAAGCGAGATGAAATTGGTGACATTGCCTAGGACCTGGACTGGGGCAGCAGGGCAGAAACAACTCAAATTCAAGGAGTTGGAAAAAAGCTTAGGATTCAAGATCAATTCTATTTTAATTCAATTATTTTAGAAATTAATGCAAAATCTCAATAATGAAAAAAATACCAAAATTTAAGGTAAAACCAGAACACCATTGCCAATTTCTCTTTTGCTGAGGACTCTGCTGTGGCCCCCACAGGACCAGCTTAGAATACCCGGAAAGCCTTTGCTTTGGAGCTGTGTCTTAGCGGGCAGCTTCAGGGACCATAGGAGTTTGTGAGCTAGCAATGAGCATCTCTCCATACCTTACAAGTACCAGCTGTCATGGGTGGGGCCACCGGGTAGGAATTTGAGTCTATTGTCTAAGGAGGGTGCTTATTAAAGGTGTAGGTGATGGAACTCAAAGTGTTCATCTTTGTTTTGAAGGGGGTGGGAAGTCAGTGGAAAATTTTTTAATTTATTTTATTTTACACCATTTATGTATTTTTCTGTTCAAGCTCATTGATTAATCGAATATATTTGTATTATAAAATACAGAAGTCCTCATTATTCTAAAGAGTACTGCTAACATTTCACTGAGCAGTTTCTGACA
>JAQHUG010000102.1:5990015-6044441 GCA_028555095.1 Dicrostonyx torquatus | reverse complement strand
ACACACACCCACACATGTGCAAACACTAATACAGCACACACTGTCACAATGCACACACACTCTCACACAGCACATGCAAAACCAAGTTCAGACCTCGAGCCTCGGATGTGCTGTTACAGCAGGAGGGGCATGGCTCAGAAGTGTAGGCACAGGTGACCAGTTGGAAATGGTCTAGTTTGGAAGCTCCTTCTTCCCAATCTCTTGATTGCAAATGTTACATATCTGAAATGTCTGAAAACCTCTTCACCACAGTTACTTCTCAATTTTTCCTAACACCACTTTCTTCAATCCTTCATTTTCATATTTTTGAAAAGCAGGTAATCATTCTTTATAGCCTAGAAACTTTCAATAGAAGGTTTGCCATGCTTTCTAGCTTGAAACTGTCCAAAAAAACCCCCCAAAAACTGATACAATTGAAGACCGACAGGAGGACTGGAAATACATTAACTAAAGAGAAAGTAAGGCAGTTGTCATATGCTCTTAGTGATTTTTCTTTTTTGTTTTCTCTTCTCTCAAAGACTCCCTCCAGGTTGGTGACAAGGGATAGAATTGTTCACAGCTTCCTGAGCAGGTGTTCCCCTAAAATGCCATTGTAGCTAAGTTAACGAGCTCAGAGGAATCTAGTTTCCCATGGAAAAGTGCTTCACTCACTGGCAGATAACACTGGGCTGTGCATTAAGAACAATGAGAAATGTCAACATCTCCTCAATATTTTGAAATTGCTGCCCTTTATGGCAATAATACAATGATGTCTTTGTAAATTCTGATGTATACGGATGTGCCTTGTGAATAGGGTGCCTTCCATTCTCACGTTGCCTACAACCTAATTGAAGAGTGAAGAAATGTACACTCCCTGCCATTATAGATTGAAAATTAAAAAGTTAAATATAGCCAAATAACAGCATTTGTATAGCCCTGTGCCCATGGTGAGACACTCACCTATTTATTCACTAACAGGACTACTCAACAGAAGTGTAAGCACTGAGTATTTGTATTCAAGTACCGACAAAGTAACATTAACAATGAAGTCTACTGAAAGCTAGAAGAGATGCTGCTTTAGAGTTAGGATAAAATTAAATTATTTTTGGAAGGAAAAGCATTAATATGGAACAAGAAAAGTTCAGATTATTGGAGACAGGAGTTCTAGAAGCAACTGGTTAATGAAAAGAAGACCCATCTGCCCAGAGCATAGCGCCTTACTGGAAAGGAGAGGGGGGCAGCTAGGGTGGAGCTGTAGCTGTAGTGTTTTTGAATGCTAGACCTGGAAGTATGGATTTTATCCTATAGGAATGGACACAGAGGAAGTCTGTGGGAGATACCTAATTTTTCATCTTTCAATGTGACCAATAAGGTAAAGCAAATTAGAAAGGAATTTTCTGCTAGAATTGTTTATATTGACAGATGTTTCTGTCATTAGCTATGTGGACTACCTGTTACTCATTCCCCACTCCCCAAATTTTCATGGAAGCAGCAATGAACTTGTCCATTGACTCCCATGGATTAAAATTTAGGGAGTGGCTTTGCTGTGGGTGTGACTCAGAATGTCTCATAATCTTGCGTCAAGACTTTGGCGAGGACTGCTGCGATCTCAAGACTTAACTAAGACTGGATCTCTTTCTGAGGCAGATGGCTCCCATGACTGACAAGTTATTAGTTGGTGGGTGGCCTGGGTTTCTCCCTGAGAGTCCTCTCTATAGGTTGCTCAAGTGTCTTCATTCCTGGCAGCTGGATTTTCCCCGAACCAGCAACCCAAGAGATAACCAGGTACAAACTTGGCACTTTCTCTCATGAAAACTTATTTTATGTGTAGGAGTGTGCCCCTGCAGTTATGGATGTACACCACGTGTGTCCCTGGCACCCTCAGAGGCCAGAGGAGGGCATCAGACCCCCTCCCCTCCCCGGAACTGTTGCGAGTTGCGGGGAGGTCGCCAGGAAGCAAATGTGGGTCTTCGGCAAGAACAGAACTCTTAGCATCGAGTCATCTCATTTTCCCAGCTTCAGAAACCTGGCTTTTTATCACTTGTCCTTACCAACTTCACTTCTGCCACATTCTGTCAGAGACAAATACCCAAGTACAACCTGTATCCAGGAGCAAGGGAACAATGTTCTGCTCTTTGAAGAAAAAGTTCCAAAGATCCTAGGAACAGAATTTGCAAACACACACTAATCAGGTTCAATGGTGCAGTAAGAACATGCACAAACTCCATGAGTTTGAGATGCACAGCCTGCCATGGACGAATCCTCATCTGATTGCCTAACGTATAGCACAATGCCTACACGTCAAGGTCTTTATTATATAATTTTTTAACTGTAACTGCTTTACAGATGAAGACATATTTTTTAGAGATGTTACTGACAGACCTCACCAAGTGTTGAAGCCAAGATTGAACTCAGTTTTCCTGTGCAGATCTTCTCTCCGTTCAGTATGTTATCTGTCAGAGAGAATCCCTCACGACTGTTAGATATGCTCACCTTGCTGTTGGCACAGCTAACAGAACCACTCTCTGGAATACTGCCTGCTACTTAGTAGTCACCTGCCAAATATTTGCTGAATGAATAGATGAGTTCGGTGCACAATAACTGAGTCCAGTGGTATAAAGAAGCCTGTTCAAATTTACTCACAAGTGAATGGAAAACTAAGGCATGAAGCTGAGAGCATTTCCTTCTTGTGCAGGGGATATTTGAAAGGATATCGTGTTTCTAGTTCAGGAATTACACACTAAAAATACAAATTAGGAGCTCATATATTTTGAGAAGTCTTACGATGACTTCGAGTAAGTACCTTATGGCAAATGAACTTTATATCACAACAGCCTTGTTCTGTCTTAAACACAGTTTATTATTATTATTATTATTATCATTATTAATAATAATAATAACAAATAAATTTTAGACAGGGTATCACTATGTAGCCTAAGCTATTCTGGAGGTTGCTATATAGCCAGGCTGGTCTTGAACTGTCTGGTCTTGATCTGTCTGGTCTTGATCTGTCTGCCTCTGCTTTCTGAGTGTTGCGCTAAAGATGTGTACCACAATGCCTAGCTAGACTTTTCAAGAGTAGAAGTGACGTGTGTGTGTGTGTGTGTGTGTGTGTGTGTATGTGCATGTCTTGTCTGTGTGGTGTGTAGGGTGTACAAGTATGAGCAGCTGTGATTTCTCTGGAAGAGGCGTAAGCATTGACATTTAACCCATCAAGAAAAACCAGATGCTGGGTTCTGGCTCACTTATGCAACTCTACCATGAATTATTCTGGAAAAAAAAATGTGCTAAAATTGAACCTAACTACTGTGAAAGC
Source organism: Dicrostonyx torquatus (assembly GCA_028555095.1). Classification (NCBI taxonomy): domain Eukaryota; kingdom Metazoa; phylum Chordata; class Mammalia; order Rodentia; family Cricetidae; genus Dicrostonyx; species Dicrostonyx torquatus. The sequence continues at coordinate 6,041,146 of JAQHUG010000102.1, read as the reverse complement.
TTCCCTCACCTTCTGTGAATCATGTTTGCTTTAATGTGTTGTTTCTAGGCTTTCTTTTAAGCAGAGCTCAAAAACTAGGGGGCAAAGTACATGGTTTTGTGACCTGGATTATGTCCCTTCCAAAGGCAGACAAAAAGCTGCAGTTTAATGTCATTATTTTGTTGACTTACCTTTGGTTTCATGTGGAAATCTTGTATTAAGTGTGTAGTCCAGAAGGTAATCCACAGGACCAAATGCAGTGCACAGGCAGGCTGTTTGCCATTAGGATCAAAGCCATGTTAGCACAGGTAATGTATCCAAGCGTCCAGAACAAGCAGTGATCAAATTTCTGAAATGAGTATTAAACTTTAGCTCAACTGAAGCCTAAATCAAATGAACGAGGATAGAATTAGACACATTTGACGCTTAAAGAAGGGTGCTTATGGTATTAGAGCCATGACTTCAATCCCTGTTTTGTTATATCGATTTCTGTCTTTGTCAATGTCTGGACATTCAAAAACTGCTCATTGTGTGTGTGTGTGTGTGTGTGTGTGTGTGTGTGTGTGTGTGTGCCAGTAACTGTGGAGGCCAGAAGAGGGCAGTGGAATCCCTGGGTCTGAACTGAGGCTCTCTGGGAGAGCAGCAAGTACTCTTAACCACTGAGTCATCTCTACAGCTCCCATTCAGCCACTCTTGATGAAACACTCTTCTGCTGTGGCACTCTGTGATCTGAAGGAGAACATTGAGTTGCTAGATGAAAATGTCCAGGTTAAATGGAAAAATCCATAATCTCCTGTCAGCAGAAACAAAGAACCAAAACTGCCCTAAGTTTGAAGACAATAACGATGAGATCTTTGAGTCTGAAGAAATTAGGTAAAACTTTACATTCTGAACAAGACTTGAGGAACAGCGGTAGTTATAGCAGTCGTCGGGTTTGCGTGGAGTAGAACCAGGATTTCAAGGGCAGAATGGTGCTGCTTTTCTGAACCAAGGCATGGTATTTTTACTCTTTCCCTACCCTTCCCTACAATTACAGCCAACTGAATACACGCGGATTATTTAATGAGTATTTCTTTGGTTTCTCATTAACAAGGTCTACACCAAGGGGTCTTTTCTACTTTAACTCCTCAGCGGTGTTTGTGAGCCTATCACAGAGCAATGGGTAGATCAACAAATGCAGCCTGGTTCCATTGGACACCACCAGGAAACACATTCGTACGTGTAAAATATGACCAAGCAATCTGGAACTCCAACCACGACAGTGAAAATATTAGGAAATCTTTATCCAACAAACAGTGAAAATGAGGACAAGGCAATAAGGTCTGGTCTTCTGTGTAGAGTAAGCAGATTTGATGAGAAGACTGGAACAGGATAAGGAAAGGCCAGAGCGAAAACGTAATCATGCAGTTACTTGAACTATAAAAGTGAACATTCTCATTGATATAAATTGGGAGATGAAAAATGGAGAAAATGGGGAAGATCTAAAGACCTGGGGGATAGAGGAGTAGTAGGATACGGTGTAGGTTGGGTTCTGAGGACAAAAGGGCCAGAAGAAATGAAAGCACTCTCTAATTTTTACACAGGAGTGATTACAGCCAATGAAATGGCATCTAATACGATAATTCATGTTATGCCAAAAAGGCAGCCTACAATCAATCTGTGCATGTAGTATGCACTTGCTAAGAAGTTAACATGAGTCGGTAACTTGTCCTAGATTAGCCAGTTGGTAGGAAGTAGCCACCTTCTGTTTTGGATCCAGTTCTGCAGATGCATTCGTATATGGCATGTTGCTACAATGGGAGTAGAGAATTGGGAAGATTCTGCCCAAAGGTTTACTGCCCAAAGGTTCTCCCCCCCCCTATTTTAAAACTTACGTATTTACTTTTGCAAATCATGCTCTAAAACAACAACTGGTCTGGTGTTGAAAGAAAAGAGAAATTGTTTCTTACTTTAAGTCCACCAAACTGAATTATCCTAAGAGTTTTAGAAAGGACACAATTGTTCTTTGTTTTCTGTACCTACATACCGGGTAACATATGTGCAATTGTACGAAGGATTCGGAGAAAGTACTCTCTCGAGTCTAAATTAGTCATGCTAGAAGGAGTAAACCTGGCCCACAGGCAGAATGAGTCCATCCGAGAGCAGATGTTAATCTTGTTTGGTTCTTTCTGTCTTATGTTCCAGGGTCCATACTTGAAAGTGGAAATTTGAAGTACAGAAGCTCTCTTTAGTGCTCTGACCATGATTTCATTTCGTTTTGTTTTTTTTTTTAAGAAAATTCCTCAGGCTTTCCTATTCTAGAGCAGATACTCAATAAATATTTGTTGAATAATTGGACAGATGAAGAGATGGACATACAGATATTTATATGAATAATTTATGGAATGTTTAAGCCAATGTATCAGTGAAGTTTCAAAACAAACACCAGCTTCTCTTTCCCCCACAAAGCTCATTTGAGGAGCTATGGTGTTCCAACCCCTCGCTGAGTGACAATATGATGAATGTAAGATCATACTAAGATTGGACCGTCTTTTCTCCACAGAAATGGGAGTCTCCATCCTCATTTTCCTTTCCTTAATACAATCAATTTTGCCTCTTCCCATTTATTAAAATCCTGATTTGAGCTGATGATAAATAACTCCAACCCAAGCCACTGACAGCTTCATTTCCAATCTTCCAGTCAACTCATAAAAAACGAATCGAATCCGGCTTCCTTCCAGCTTGTGACCTAATGGCTTTCCATTATGTTAGACTGACTTCTTGCAAAACCCAAGGAAAAACAATTAAGGGTATATGGGTTTGTTGCAAATGCTTAACACACCTAATGATAAACCCATTATCTCCCTTTACCCAAAACTAGCCACTGAATGATAGGGGACAAGCCACAACACACTAAAGCATCCTAAATAAGAAGATGCCAGCCAGGCTTCTCTCTAGACCTCCATCTTTTAGTCACCAGATTTTGTTAGTTTTTCCAACCAAATGTCCCCTGAAGCTCTGCCTCCATTTCTGCTGCCACGGCCTTGGTTCACATCTTATCCTGTCTATCTGTCCTGGCACAATGGCATTTTGTCTGGTTCCTATCCCTCAACTTAGGTTTCTTCTGTTGACCTTTTATGCTGATATCAATTATGTTCCTAACTCTGAATCTCCAAACACGGTTTCCCCTTGTAGTGAACTGTCAGGAACTATCATAGAATGCTTTAGATTTTCCATGAGTGGACCATCACTTTCCACAATCCTCTTCCTGCTGTAGCTGCATCTGTCACATTAGTCAACCAAATAAAGGAAATGTTGCCCTGATGCTGTAAATGGGATCTAGAATAATCCAGTCAGGTACAATGCAGTAGCCTATTTTGCAAGGATAATGAAATGACCAGGTGAGCCAATTGCTTTACATCTGAATTCAAGTTAATGCATTACCGTGGGGTTCCATTGTACTCCAGGCTCCTCCAGGGTTTTCTTAAATTCATGCCTCTGAATACATTATTGTCCCCTTCATTGTCATTCTCTCAGCTAGCACCAGCTTGTCCTTCAAAACTCACAGCAGGTACTGTTTTCTCCAACAGCGGCCTCCACCTGACTCTATTCCATGTCACCAAATGGTATTGAGCTCAGATTTCATATTTTATGTAAAATCATGGGCACAACTCTATCTGTGATGATCTGTTCTGTCTCTTTAAGAACACACATTATTTCAATAGTAATAGTTTACATGCATTCTTGCACCTTGCTCTTCCTGAACCCCACCAACCCACCGTACAATCTATTCTGCTTGCAGGCGGCTAGGAATTTGTGATCCATGTGGACACTGAAGATCTGTGCGTTTGCGTATGCTAAACCATGAAAGCCAGCATCTGGCAGTGCTTCCTGACCTGCTTAGCACAGCCCAAGCCAATTTGGCCACTCACGATTGCTCGTCAGACTCTTCTCCATAGACGGTATTAATAATTAGCCACTAATTAGAGACAGGTGAACTGTGTGCGTCTCAGCCCCCCACAGTCTTCTGGCAGTCGGTGTATTTACAGTGAAAGCAAGCCTCACAGTTGGCCACATGATGAAAACGTTTATTAACCAGCATGCACCAACGCAGTCACGTGACGCTTTTCATGGAGCTGAATGAATTCCCTTCTACTTTTCCTTGTAGGTGGTCAAACAATGACACTAATGGCAGAGTATAGTAGAGGCTGTGCAGCAGGTTCCTGGCAGCAGAAAGCCTCACTTCTGGGATCTGCCTCCTTCTACATGCGCTCTAGAGTATCCTAGACCCCGGAGCTTGCTGATTCTTAGACCTTGTCTGTGCAATGGGGAAAAGGCCTTCATAACATCAGCTTGTACACCACTTAATTGCTGATGAGAACTTACTTATAAACCCATCTGTGTCGCTGAACACATCGTAGGCCTGACTGAAGTCTGGGGAGGAGAAGCATTTCCTTGCACAGCGCTATCCGGGTTCACGTTTATTTAGACAAGAGTATCCCTTACATGTCTGTCTTCCTGATATGGGAGCTTCAGACATTCCCTGTAGATTGTGGACTATAGGTAACTGAAATGTTAACTGATAGGTTCTAGGTGGTAGATTTAAATTAACTAAATGTGTCTAGCCCACAGCATGTGAGGCATTTTAAAAATAAGTCGCTGATATCTGGGAATCCCCTGGCCGGTCATGATGAGTGCTCGCCAACTCCCTCCTAAAGATGAACCATTGAAAAATGCTGCTTGCAGCAAAGGATGCTGGCCAGGATGCTTGATTAGCTGAACAGAGAATTTTCTCTTCTGGCTTGAATCCATTTAGTATTTGCCCGTCATCTCCCTCTCCCAGGGCTCACCCTGTGAGCATCCCCGTCTCCTGGTTCTGCCTTCCATCTTCTATCACTGTGTGCTGCCTTTGGATGCTTTATGTAAGTACCACATGCTGGTCTTACCACTTACATTTGGGATCTGGTAATGGCTAATATCGCTCGCATTCCCCAGCACTTGTATGTTTAATGCCCCTTGTGGAAGTAAACAATTGGTTGTACAATCATTCCTGATCTTACAGTTTTCTTATTCCTTCCTCCCTCGGCTTCCTAGCTTGGTCATGGTTACTTTGTAAATATGATGAGATAAAATGTCTATTGTGAACACATGACCATCCAAGTTACCGGCTGGAGAATCTTACCCTCATGTGTACAAAATCATACATATGAGAGGATAGGATATTACATGCATAAACACATCAATGTAGGTCAGGACTTGCTGGAATGAATACAATTATAAAAAATTATTGCACAAATGAACAGTTTTGTGTGCAAGAGCAAGCACTGTAAATGACTGCTGTGTATCCTGTACATACCATTCCATTTGATCTTTAAGATGCTCTTGCCCTGTTTCTGCTCCTAAGGAAGCCAAAACTCACAAGCAGCTGGGCACGGTCACTTAGTGATAAGGTTGGAACAGGCTTAGAGTCCAGGTCTGGGAAAACACCACACATGTCTCCACTGTAGCCCATTGCCAAAAGGATTTTGAAATCTTGAGCCGGTTCACTTATTTTCAATTTGTCTTTAAAGCAGTGGCTGTCCAGCACATGTAAGGCATGGGAAGCACATTGTAATTGAGATCTGGATGTTGGAGCCCAGGCTTCTTTGATGGGCACATAGCACCACACCACTCACTCTTGTGTTCCTTTGGCCACTCCAGTGTAGCTTTCTGAGTTCTTTCTCCAATCATATGGTGACAGACCTATCCATGGCATGATAGACATTGAATGCTTTGTGAGAAAGGCAAATTGACCTCCATGGGGAGCTGTCACTGTCCACAGGCTCCTGGGGTGAAATGACAGTATTCGTCTTTATGCAGCTGGAGGTTAATGGTGATGAGAAGCTCCCAGCAATGCTTCCTTTTCTGATGGTTGAGTTGTCTATGTGGTCTTAAGAGCTGAAACGTTTCTGGCCACAGCAACTCAAGTTAACAGAAGGCTGTTTTGACATTAGTATCTGTAACTCTTTCTCCATTTTTGTTTTTTTAAAGAATTCTAGGAAAACAACTGAAGCTTCTTTTTTTTTTAATTTGTATCCCATGACACACAAATGCTGTGACTTGGGTTGACATTCAATAAATAAGGGGTCATTGTGCTTACGGGTTCTGAGACAGCAAAGTGTGGTTCATGTGAAAAGATTACCATCTGGAGTACAGATCAAAAATGTGCTTTGTAGAAATGATAAAGGATAGAAATTTCACAACAGACACGGAAATCACAAAAACCAACCACACCAATAAGCTTTTCATTTTGTTATAGGATGTTTTTAAAGGAAAAAATACGTCTAAAATTCAAAGCTTAGACAGTGTGCATGGTGGCTTGAAAGACAATGTCTCCCCATAGACTTATAGGCTTGACTACTTGGTCCCCAGTTGGTGGAACTATTTGGGAAGGATTAGGAGGAGGTGTGTCACTGGGGTTGGGCTTTGAGGATTCAAAACCCCACACCATTCTCAGTTCTCCCTGTCTCTGCTTCATGGTTGGTGTTTCAAGTCAACTCTCAGCTACTGCTCAGCATCATGTCTTCCTGCCTGCATCCATGCTTGCCACTAGGATAATAGTGGACTCTAACCCTCTGCAACTGCGAGCCCCCGAATTAAATGCTTTCTTTTATAAATTGCCTTGGTCATAGTGTTCTGTCATGGCAATAGAGAACAATTAATTCAGTAAGTCACAACCCAACCTTTGTCACTGGGCTGCATATTCATAGTAAAGACATTTTTTTAAAAAAATGTCATGTGGACTACACTTCTATAGGTGAGCTATGATTTTGATCCCATGGTCCCCAAGAGAACATCATGATGATTAAATGCTCAGGACAGCCAGCAAGGATCTAGACAGAGTGAAGAAGGCAGTATTATGCTCATTCTAGTGACAATTGAGTGTGGGTTTTTTTTCTTGCTCTTTCCTTATTGCTTATCGTAAAGGAATATTGTCATACAATCTCTCTGAGGCCAAATGCAATCAAGGCCTTCAGACCACAAAACACTCCTAGCTTGTCACTTTTTCGAGTGACATCAAGACTTCAGTCATTGTTTTGTTTGCAACTCTGGTCTCTAAATAACTCTCTCCGGCATCTCACCCAGAAAAATCTTTATTATCAGTTTCCTCCTTTCCTTATCAAACTTTGACATTCCGCAGTCTATCACTAAAGTTTTTCTTCTGCTTGGAGAGCCTAGGTGTTACGGCAAATGGTGGCATCCTCTATGCATTCATCCGTGTCCAGTACCTCAAACCTCTGTTACTCGGGTTAATCCCCTGCAGTGTTAGCAATAACAGAAATAGCAGCCGTATGGCCAAACTAGGAAGAGAATTTTAATGAGGAATAATTTACATCAGCTCTTAGGGAGCCCAGAAACACACAATGATACAACAGGAAGAAAATGAGGTTGGGGAGTTCAAGTCCTGTTGAACGTTCCAGTGTGGGCTGGAGAGATGGCTCAGTGGTTAAAAGCATTTCCTGCTATCAGAGAGGACTAAGATCCAGGTCCTCAAACCCCCACGGCAGCTTACAACCACCTGTGACTCCAGTTCCAGGGGATCTGGTGTACTCTTCTGGCCTTTGGGGACGTTGTATATATGTGGCACCCAGACAAGCAGGCACACACACACACAGACGTATAAATGATATGAAATGAAAATGTTAAGTTTCAACAATATTACTGACAAACATCACTGAGATTTGTTACCTAACCCATAAATGAGGAAATGATGCTTATCTCCCACTGTTACTGAAGGAGACCTACATGCAATGCTGTCTGTGAGAGCACCTTTAAAGCATTAAGACACTCTGTAGTTCCATGCAGATGTGTATAATTCTACAGCATGGAAGAGATGCCTTCAGCAACAGATTCCATGCATTCAGGAAAGCTCCACGAATACTGGCATTAGCAATGTGTGTGGAGCAATGCATAGGTCACACACCTGAACACTGATGCAACAGCCTCTTCAATGACACACATGGGCTCTTTTCATACCAGCCCGGTCTTGAAGCTAGTAGGCTGGTAGCGATGTCGAAAATAAAGGCAACGGCTTGAATGAGGAATATTGACTGTCAGGGGCCTAAGTTCCCGTGAGCGCTGGAGCACAGTTAAAAAAGTGCTATTACACAAACAAAATGATTTATCTTAGTAGGTGGGAGAGACATCCTGCAGTTGGAAAATAGTCGAGGGATGGAGACTGGAAGGAATCTCAATGCTAAGCTTTGATTATGTCCTACATAAGGGAGGGTAGCTTAGGAAAGAGTGAATTAATGTGCCAGGAAGAACCGAGCGGCTTCAGGGCAATGCCTATGCCCAGACACAACGGCGTGCGGGTTGTGAAGGGAGAACCATGCTTTTGTCCGCACTTTTGGATAACACTCTTGGTAAGTTATGCCAATGTGCTACTTTATGGAACAGTATCAATCAGTCGTGTAGCACTCCTAGCAAGGATATTTCCCATAGTCTAAGAACAAGAAATTATACAATGTCCTTTTCATATTGGTTTTGTGTTAGAACCTTCAAAATCCTCTATTATACAAATATAATACTTCTTTTGTTTTATATTTATATAAATATAAATTTATATAACCTTGCTTTTCTGAATATCCTTCTATCCCCTGCCCCAGCATCATCTCTTGCAAGCTCATGGACTTTCTAAAGACACATACAACCTGTGCTCACTCTGTGGTAAGCCATAAGACATGTGGCATGTATCAGAACATCCCAGCATTCAAAAGTAACGTTATTTAGCGGGGAAAACCAAATCTAAACCCTGAAAAATATGTACAACATAAAACTCAAGGCAATTGGCATCTATTTTCCTAGCCAGAAACTGGTACCACAAAATCAGGCTTAACTCAGGAAGCAAAAATTCACAAAAGACCAAGTGATTCTCAATTCACTGATTGACAAACAAAGGAGTTCCCCATGCATGGGTCCAGAAAAGATGTAAGATGTCGTTCTGAGGGTGAGCAAAGCAGAGCTTGACTTAGAACTCGTCCCACAGTTGCTGGCACTTTCGGGATTGTTTTTATAAAGCTACAACTACTTAGAGAAGGAGACGGTAGAGTATAGAGGAGAAATAGGACAGTGAAGGCGCAATCCCAACTTCTCAGTGGATTAGCCCCTGTAGAGACGAGAATGAATGTGGCTGCCACCACGGCCGCTCTTTAGCCTGCCCCCTGCATGTCACTTACTGCTATGTTCAATCAGTAGCCTGTACTTTTCTAATCTATAATTTGTAAACAAGTAATTTTTCTTTCTTAAAAAGACAAGGGCAATTCTTCTTAGATTTATAACCCTGTGTATGTAAAACATTTTGGAACATTAATAAGAATTCGTGTTTATCCTATGATAAATTCTGATAAATTTCTGATTAAAAGAAGTATCTCCTTTACATTTTTCAAGGAATTTTAAATAACTACATTGAAGAATAAGTAATTATTCATGGTCACATTTCATGTGAAGAAGCAGGGAAACAATGTTGGGCTGAAAATGTAAAATGAACCCTTCAAATACATGGCAGATTCTCCTAATTACCATAAACAGCAGAAAGGAAACCCACCTAGCAAAGCTGTCCCATAAATGAAAGACATATGTCACCTATGGGGATATGTATTAAGAATACAAAAAATACTATGATCAAGGTATCTGTCCACAATCAGTATTTTGGTATTAATCCTATTGACACATCCAAATTTAACTTTTTCAACTTTTTGTGCCGTACCCAAGTTCTATCGCCATATTTAATGTTGAAAGCCACTTGGTTTGAACTTAAAGCTTTTTCTCCTTTTCCCTGAACATTAACAGAATGCTGAACGGTACAGTCTCAGCAAAGGAGATAATGAAAATAGTCCGATGCTTATGGGCAAACCTGTGGTGTTTTGGGAAACAATGGGCAAAAGCTGGCAGCTCATTTTGTAGACTTGGGTGATACAGAGCAAGAAGGGCAGTGGAGAGGGAGGGGTGAAGCCGATCTGGACAACTGTAATGGTTCTACCCTGACTTCATTCTGCCTTTACTCATCCTGGAAAGGCAGTGATGAAGTTGCTCCAATTGTGCTGTTTGGAAAGTGGAGAGCAGATTGAGCTTTGAGATACCTTCCCTGCCTCGTTTATTTATCATCATTCTCCAGGACTGACTCTGAGGATCTGATATGGAGTGTTGACTATTTAGTAAGCTCTTTCAGTCAGTGATCTACTTATTCTCTTGGAGCCAGAAAGGATATTGATTTCCAAGTCTTAATGTTTTAGTTTCATGTAGGCTGTCTCTTCTTCTTCTTCTTCTTCTTCTTCTTCTTCTTCTTCTTCTTCTTCTTCTTCTTCTTCTTCTTCTTCTTCTTCTTCTTCTTCTCCTTCTCCTTCTCCTTCTCCTTCTCCTTCTCCTCCTTCTTCTTCCTCCTTTTGTTTTTTTAAAGAAACCATACCAAGATTTGCTTCTGTGTTATAGCACAATGCTCTGCTTCTTTCACCCATCACCAATATTAAGCTTGGAAGGGAAGATGGTACAGGAAAAAATTTTAATGTCTACTATCTCTGAAGATGGGCTATTGGAAGACATCTTTACAACATGCTGTTCCTCCTCACATCATTAGGTTAAGAGAAAAACAGCATCTGCTTGCCTAAGATTTAGACTGCCACAATGACCACTGAGTAGACAGGAAGAGCACAAGAAGGAAGGACAACACATTGCATGACTCATCTAGTTTACTTGCCAATTCACACAGAAGTTCTTTCAATCACTCTATTGTAAGATTTCATTTTATTGCTACTTTATAGAAGTCCGTTCCTAGAAGGAAGTTCTAAAATAAAAAAGGAAGGGCCATTGTATGACAATATTGTGTTAGTTAGGCATAACTTTTAAGTATTCATAGCCCAAATCAAAAGTTGATGACTAGGATTCGCTTTGCTGTCTTCTTACAATTCTCTTTTCCAGATAGCTCCATGTTAAGGATACAAAAGATTTTCTTCAAACAAATGCATTGATTCAGTGGATAAATACGTAATGATGCTGTGTTTGTGATATAGACCCAGAGATGGGGACAATCTTTAGCGAGGAAAGGACAACAAAGGAGTTACCTGCCACATGTGACTTCATATGACCCAGAATTCTTTTTTGAAGTCTGAAAGGATTCAAAGGCAGACTTCCCTATGATCATAGCAAGAAATCAATGGTGTCATACACGTGATGAAATTGCACGAGTCTACAATATCTGCATCCTCTCAAACTGACAGTGTAGGAGGACAAAGATCGACATGATGATGCACCATTTTGCATTACATTTTTCTGTGGAATGATGGATACCACTGACTTAAATTTCCCAATGGAAGCCACAGGAATCTAGGGGTCAGGAGATGGCATTGCTTTTCTTGATTTTTGGTGGAAGTTTCTCAGGACAAAAACCAGAACACGAACAAATCCATAGCATTTATCATTGCTTGTAAGAGTGTCTTTGAGGAACTGCTAGCTGACTAATGATAAATCTGTTGAATAAAATGCGAGGAGAGAGGTATTACAGGAATTCACGCAAGGATTGAGCACATTTTTCCTTTACCAGAAGAGAGCAATGATGACCCAGGTAGCCCACTTGGGTCAGCTGTAGTAAATCCAATTGTGTTTTTCTGGCTGGATGAAATACTTCATAAAATTAATTGAATCTTCGCAGTCATTGTCAATATTTTGTGATTGTCCCACAATAATGTGCCAAACAGCCCCCTAAGTAATCTGGGATATTTCTAATAGTAGAAAAAGGTCTAAAAGTAAGAGATTTTCAAAAGCTGATTGAGATGGGCATTCAGATTGAGCAGTGAGTTGGCTTTTAGAAACAACTAAAAATATATTCATTAATAATTCAGAAGCAGTGCAAATGAATGGTACATATTTACCAACAACACAAACTTTTCAGGATTAGGAGAAACTCTTAAAGGACTTAATTAAGCTTGGTAATGGGTAAACACAAAAGCACACTATGCTCGGTGGGAAAAGATGGAGGTAATGTGTAATGAACAGTTTGGAGTCCTGCATTTAATGAGCTCCGAGTTAGCCATTCCTCTTAGGAACACAGATCCTAGCAAATATTATAATAAACAGGGCAAGGAGGATGGTGGGAAAACAAAATCAAAATGCCTAGGTCAATGAGTTTTCACAAGATTTGCACAAAGGGGATGGAGTTTATTAACTTAGAGAGCATTGTAATAAAGCTCTTTTTGAATTGGCTTCTAGGTAAGATTGCCTTCTAATGAGAGCCTTCCCAAGTTCTTCTGTAACTAAAACCTTCTCATTATAGGTGGATGCAACTCTAGTATATCAAGAAAAGCGTGATATATTCACAGCACATGGGCAAAAATAGAAATACTATACAGATAGCCATTTTCATGCTATGTGGTACTAAGTACTTATTTCTGTCGACGTTTAAAGAAAGTGAGCATGCTCACTGAAGCGCCCGTGAAATCCTTCCAGATCTCATTTTCTCCCTTTCCTCCTTGCTCCCTCCTTTGATTACTAAAGAAATTGTAATCAGTGATTTCATACGCAATGTTCTCACACTAGGCTGGCTATGTTCTCCATTTTTTCCAGCTTCCTAAACTTTGTTGAAACAGTATCCTACTTGTTCATTCCTTTCTAGAGTGCATCTTAGGCTTTGCTCAGCATTGTATTTTGTAGACTTGGCTCCAGTGATATTTACCTATGTTATCTGCCCAGATAAATCACAGTCTTCAGTCTTCAGAAGTGTATTTACATTGTCTGACATTTATTTTCAACAACGATGTGATGGGCATTCTTTCCGGTGACTTCTATTTCACTAGAATCTGTTCTTAGAATTAAGCATATTTCAATCATTGTTGAGTGTGGCCAAGTATACTATATTACTATAGAGACAGTGACTTCACCAATTCATTTCCCCAGAATAGGATGAGAGGACCTGTTGTTCCATTAACTCTTTAATTCTTGGTGGTGTCAGATTATTGTCATCCAGGATGGTTGGTGCAAAATGAATCTCTTGCTTTTAATTTCTCTAAAGTCCTTCCTTTTCAGCAGAAATATTTCTTAGGAAAATATAGAAAACATTCATATTTATGCTAATTTTAAATAGAGATGTTTTGAACCATACAACTTACACAATTGCCGGCAAAGAATTTCACTCTATATCCCCCCACCCCAACCCCATGAGAGCAGGGATTTGATCAAATGTAGCATTGGCAGAGCTGGGGAGATGGCCAGTGATGTGCTGAGGGTTACAAAGCAGGCCAAAAGTCACAAGCATTGTCTCTTCTGATTGGTAGGGGCTTTGGTAAGAGGCTATATGGTTTAGCAGAAGGCCTGGGTCTGACAAGATGGGGTTGCTACCTGCCAACAGTGTCACTTGACAGAAGAGGTCGCGACACACATTTTCCACTGGCAGGTTGTCACATGTATCATTTGTAAACAGACGATATCTGAATATCAAAGACCTAAAGGCTGATGTGGGTGATGGGACCCCTACCCAAAGCGTGAGTTTCCTCAGTGAAGAGACTGTCTGTCTGTTGATTAGAAAAGCACTAGGCTTGTGCTCCTGTGGGACTTTAAGTGTTTTCTCTGTACAGTGATGCTAGCGGTGTTTGTCCTCGGCTCTTATTTTACAGTATATGGCACAGACTTCCCTGTGGTCACTAACAACTGGCTCAAATTTCCAAATGAAAATGTCACCATCAGGAAGATCCCTCTTTGGGGCATCTGTCTTTCTTCAGAAATCTTTCTTCCCAAAGGCTTCTAGAAATCACATTTTAATTTCCAAGCACAGTTTTCATCTTAAGTGAATAACATTTCCACATCCCAGGCTTGTTTTACAGGAGATTCTGTTAATAATATGATGGATAGGTAGTCCAGATTTTTTTTCTTGCATAAGTAAGGAATTTGATTTGAGAAAGAGGGTCATTATTACATAATAAATCATTGCAGAGCTAGGATTTGAAAGATGTTTTCTAACTCCTATTCCTATCAGGTATTTTGCTCAATAGAATAGTTTGTGAAAATTTTGCCAATATGTAGTTTCAGGAAACAACCCATAACTCAGTTTACCCAAAAGGAAAAGGTTTGGTGGAGAAAAGCTGGAGTGGACTCTTTTTTTATTTTCCCTGAATATCCCTTAAATACTTGGCAAGTTATCCCATTAACTTGATCAGAATCCTGCCTGCTGGTCTTAAGATGCCGACACTTGCCAGCATTCCCTTCTAAGTAGTGAAGGGAGAATAACTCGTGTGTGTGTGTGTGTGTGTGTGTGTGTGAGAGAGAGAGAGAGAGAGAGAGAGAGAGAGAGAGAGAGACAGAGACAGAGACAGAGAGACAGAGAGACAGAGACAGAGAGAATGCACATGCATGTGCACTCATATGACCTTTTTGTGTGTACACCTGTGTGTTTATGTGTGCGGCTGGAGGCCAGAGGTCTACACCGGGTAGCTTCCTCAATCACGCTTGACATTTTTTTTTTAAAGACAGTATCTGTGTTTGAACCTGAAGGCAAACTGGCTTATGAGCAAGCTCCAGGCTTCAGGGATCCTCCTGTCCCCCACCAGCAGCAGGGCTGCAGGCAGAGTCACTGCAATGGCGTTGACATGGGTGCTGAGGATTGCACTCGGGTCCCCATGAGTAAGCCGTCTCTCCAGCCAGTCTTCCATGCTAACAGCAAACACTTCCGGTATTTGCATCCCCGTTCAGGATACTGAGGTACTTTTAGTGCCGGTCCTGTGCTTCCCTGAGGATAAATTCACTGGGAGTCCCTGGAATAAGCCCTTGAAAGGCAGGGTTCTTTCCTACGGGAAGAAGCCATCCACATTCCCAACATATTTATTTATTTTTATTTTACTTTATGGATGCTGTAAACTGCGTCACATTTCTGTAGTTCCTTTCTGCAGCACCTTGAGCAGCACGTGACCTCTGGCGTCACTATGGAGGGCTTTGCTTTCTGACCCTTGCTTGCGCTTCTGATTTCCTCATGACTTGATTGCTTTTCTTCATTGTGGAGTGTTTACCTTTACAGCTTCCTCAGACTCTTCCAGAATAAAGCCACGTCTCTGAGCAATGTCTCAGGTGGGGTTTATTGAGGGACTGCCGGGCAGCGATGCACGTATCTGAAATGCTTCCTGATTCACCAGAGCTAAGCTACGTTAGTGGGGTGTCAACTCACAGGCGGGTTTTAAAGACTGAGGTAAAGTGCAACTGCTAAGGTGTTCCCCATTGCAGGTGCTTTTCAGCAAGCGTGTGAGAGATCACAGATTAATCTCTCTCTCTCTCTCTCTCTCTCTCTCTCTCTCTCTCTCTCTCTCTCTCTCTCTCTCTCTCTCTCTCTCTGCCCTGTGGAATATTTACTTGTAGGACATCATTCGGTACCACATTTTTTTTAAAAAAAATTAAAAAAGGAGGGAAAGAAGGGAAAAGAAAAAGTCCTGTGTTCACTCATCTATAAGTATGAAATTAACTAAAGTTGCTTATCCAGGGGTGTGTGTGTGTGTGTGTGTGTGTGTGTGTGTGTGTGTGTTTTGTATTTCTCTGCTAAACTTTTTAAAGTCTTTAATATGCAAATATATTCTGTTTTTCCCAGAACAGGAGTGGGAGTTTAGTTTCTTAAACTCTTTGGGCCCAAGAGCCTGGATTATGGAAATCTCTGATGCGCCTCCACTCCTCACTCCCTTAAACTCAACATCATGTCTGAGCTCAGAGTAGCAGAGAGCCCTTAAATCCTCCCCGCACAGGTGCGGGGGTTGTGCCTGAGCCCTGGGCGCGCCACAATGCAGAAAACGGTTCATGCAGCATTTTGCTCACTCATCAGAGTAGATGCCCTGGGCCCGTCGGAAGACCACTCTGTCCAACGTGCTCCCTCTTTTGATGAGGTCGGCCAGGGTTGTGAGATCTGTAGAGGGGGACAGAGGCTCAGTACAGCTGTTCCCAGTGGATGTCCACTCAGCCCACAGGCCAAAGGGAAGGCTCCTAATTTAGTAGGCCCAAGAAAATCGAGGTATTAAATTATAGGAAGAGGATATCTCACCAGGAAGGAAGGGAGAATCTAAGCTTCATTTTTTTCCTTAAAACTCTAATTTAGCTGTAGAGAGGCCAAATAGTTACTTAAGATTCTGTTTACAGATGGTGAAAGAGGCAGAGAGATTCCCCCCCCAAAAAAAAATGAAAATGAACCTTTGCTACTGAAAAAGAAGTTTCAGAAAAGCAAGCCTGTTAGTTACTGTTGCGCTTGTCTGGAAGATCCACAAAGCCTCTAAGATAAGGCATGGACCTCACCATGCTTCCCCAGCGGGAATATTTTCAATAGTGTCGCTGAGATTCTTATTTTTAAATTTTCCCTGTTGCAACTCACATGGGAGTTTCTTCTCTGTCACGTACCTGTTTCTTTCTGCCTCCTAAGCTCAAATCAAGATTTCTTTTAAAAATTCAAATAGGGGGCTGGAGAGATGGCTCAGTGGTTAAGAGCACTGACTGCTCTTCCAGAGGTCCTGAGTTCAATTCCCAGCAACCACATGGTTACTCACCACCATCTGTAATGAGATCTGGCGCCCTCTTCTGGCCTGCAGGGACACATGCAGGCAGAACACTGTATACATAATAAATAAATATAAAAAAAGAAAATACAAAAACAAACAAATCTAAAGTAAAAAAAAATCACATAGGTCAGGGCATGGGTGTGGGAACTCCCCACCCTCTTCAGAGAAAAGGGAGGCATATTGTGTTAGGGACACTCAGTGAAGTGGGATTCTGGAGGCTTCTGGGCTGAGCATCAACTAAACTGTACACTTGAAAATCAAGAGGCAAGAGCCAGAGGAGCAATAAGGTGCCAAGTCCAGACGGCACTCCTAAAACACATCATGTTCCTTTAAGAGCCAATGAATAAAAGCCAAAATTATAAAGACGCACCAATCTTTTCCTACTTGACCTTGTTTATATCCAGTTCCAAAATTATCTCCAAGGGCAGTTTTTGCACCTTTCCGAATCTGTCTGTCTGTCTGTCTGATCAGTAGCAATTTTGAGGGATGTTGGTCTTTGTTAACCATTCTAGCACTAGCCCAAATAGTCCACCATCTATTCTTATTCTTGGCGGTGGCAGTCAGTGAGCTACGCAGAAGCTAACTTAGCATCTGTTCTGCGTGCGGGATGTCGTTGCCCACTCTTTAAGGATTGAACATCACACCCAGCTCTCAGTGTCAGCTGTAGCATACGCCTTGCTAATGAATTTGAACTTAGAAAACCATCCATGTTATGGAGCAAGACTTGCCTGGGGGGATTTAGGCAGACTGCGTCATGGAACCACACCCACTGAGCACACACTAGTTGAAACACTACGCCAGTTGACACAAGTAGATATTATGAATTACTAGGTAGAAAGGAGCATCATGCAATACTCTGAAACATTCATTGGCTCAGGGCACAGAGATGGAAGACTGGGTTAAGCAACAAACCCACAGTCATTGAGTGGTTAAAAAAAAAAAAGTGGCGTAACAACAACCAGATATGCAAAGTAGCCCATGTTTCTAAGGGCCTGCCTGCTCCAGTGTTCAGACCATCTTTCACAAGCTTCGTCTAATTGATCTTCCTGTGTCCTGTGAGGCAGCAAAGCCCATTATCCTCAATTTTATGGATGTGGAAATAGGTTTAGAAAGGTTAATCTACCGCCCTCCCCGACTCAGGAACTCAACAGCAAAATCCACAACCGTACCTGCTTTTCCAAATTCTCAAATCCTCACAACGTTCACTCCAAGATTCTAAAGTGCAGTTGAACAAAATGTTTTCATTATCAAGTATTCTGCAGTTGCATTCTGACATGTTGCTGTTCATCCGGATGTAACCTTGCTTGAGCTGCCAAATGAATGTCAGACCTGTCTAGCCTGTCCTTTGGGATTGTCGTGTGGCATTCCTTTAGTAGCTATGGTATTGTCTAAGCTAACTTTCTGAGCTGTGATAAATGCTGCAGACAGAAGTGGCTGGGGACGGGAGGGTTCATTTGGCCTACATGTCCTGAGCACAGTTCTCCAGTGAGGGAAGACAAAGCAGGAACTCAATCAAGCAGGGCAGGAGCTGAAGCAGAGGTCATGGAGGAATGCTGCTTACTGGCTTGCTCCTCGGGCTTACTCGATTTGCTTTCTTATCCTACCCGGGACCACCTGCCCAGGAATGGCACCACATCAGTCATTGATCAAGAAAATATCTCATAAGCCAGTCTGATTGAGGCACTTTCTTAACTGAGGTCTCCCCAACCCCCAGATAACCCTATCTTGGGTCAGGTTGACCGACCAACAAACAAACTAAAATGAGAAGAACAAACATGATCAGAATAGGAGAAGATTTTTCAAGGCAAAACTCTTTTTTGTCTAATTTTTAAAATATATGTTTTCCTATATCTAATTTTTCTGGCAGTTCAGGAAAATAAAGACTTCTAGATGCATTTTATTTAATAAACATTATGAACTTGAAATTTAGGCAAGTTCACACCCATTTTCTCATCCCTTTATCAACCCTCTGTCTCTTGTTTTCATAATAACATTTTTATTTTAAAATAGATTTTTTTAAAAATATAAGAATGAAGCTTACTTAATCCCTTATCTGATGCCATACACAAAGTATTTTAATAATATTCTCTGAGTAGAAGACGGATGACCACACGATATGGGAGTTAGAGTCAGTGGTTGGTATTACAGATGTCAGGTATTAGATAGATCTTCGGAGTCACCGATACTTATGGAGCCTATAAGAATAAACATCTTTGGTTATTCTGAATAACTGAGGCTACCCATTTTTATGACCCGAGACTACAGTGCAATACTATTTAATGAAGGTGCAGCATCTGTTTGTGTTGACTTCAGCCCCAGGGAAAAAGCTGACACTTTGGTGTGGCAGTCACAGGAAGGATGTTCCACTAACATCCTCCATCTTGCAGCATTCCTGTGACCTTGGGACTTATAGCCAATTATTGATTCAATACGTTTCATTGTTGATTGCAAAGTGTTGAGCATCATGCTAAGGAGTTTCTTTCTTTCAACTGACTTATTATTTATCCAGTCTTTAAAGACTGTACTTTTTGCTGATTTTTTTTTTCTATTTGAGTGCTTGAGTGGTTTTACCCTAGGTTGTCAGACAGGGCCTCAGGGGTGCTGAAGCCCTTTCTCAGAGGGTCTGGAATGAAGAAGAACAAATGCAATCGTTTTACCAGCTGGAGGGTGGCAGGCCAGCAGACCTTCCGGTCGGGTACAACCTGGTGGGGATGTTCCCGTAGGGAAGCAGGGGCAGTCCTCTGGGTCTCTCAGACAATGTTCATGGAATGACGTGAAAGGACAGCTTTATATCCTCCAGAGTTTTAATTATGCCTTCAAATATGTAATTAAGAACAAAATTTGCTTAAAGACTACCACAGTAAAATTTTACTTTAAGAAATTATTATAAAAACACTTTCGAGAACCTGTACTGTTTATTTATATTTGAGTATTTAATTGCTTGCAGATGATGCTTTTGGATCTGCTTGTCTTATTTGCTCTTGTCCTGGAGCTGCTTAACAAAAGGAGCCCCCGTGTGTGTGATCCAAAGGCCTTCTGCTTGTTCTGACAACAGGACCCTCTGTCCAAAAACGGAAGAAAGATGTAACACCCTTAATGAGAAACTCTTTATGTCTCTATTCCAAATTTTTTCTGAGACATAATGCGTCTCTTCTTTGGAATAAAGATTAATTTCTTTTCACCTGGAAATACAAAACTACCATCTTGGTTGGACTATGACCTATTTTGAAACAAACACAATGGGAGTTTGTGAATTCTGTCATTATTATAATATCTATAAATGTCACCAAACCAGCTTTCCAATGTCTCCTGGCCTAATGGTGTCACGTGGAGAATGCTTTATTACAATAAAGACTGACATTTCTGTTTTCAACAATATAATAAACAGAAAAGAGTGGTTTCTAGGCAGTGCCAGTGAGCAACATGATCCTGAATTGACTATGGAAGTAATGGAAGTAGACAAAAAAAAAAAGTGAAGTAGAAAGGGAGGCTGTTGGGAGGAGAACTCAACAAAATTCTAGGCCACAAAAGTAAGCAAAGAGATGAAGATGGGGAGAGAAACAGAAAAACAGGGTCATGGAAAGCAAAGAAGAAAAATTAGGAAACACAGGACAGGAGTATATGGAGGAAATCAAATGCAATAATGATAGGAAGAAATGAAGTGTGTGTGTGTGTGTGTGTGTGTGTATGAGAGAGAGAGAGAGAGAGAGAGAACTAGGAAGGCCCACCCTTCCATGGCAAACTATAATCCCCAGGCCAAATCTAGCCAACTGCCTGTCTTTGTAAATTAAGGTTTTGTGGAACACAAAGAAACTCACTGAGCTACAGAATGTCTGTAGCTTCTTTCAAAATAGAAGTTACAGAATGACGTAATTGTGATGGTGTGGGTACAGTCTACGAAGCTAAAACGTTGCTTATCTGACTCTTAGGTAAAGGACCACCATCTAAGCCTGTGTTGAGTGTGTGCCAGAACTACTTAAAGTGATTATGCTGAACCCTGTCCCCAGAGTTCCTGATTGACCCTAGACAGAACTTTAGAACTTGTGCCTTTCCTTGCCTTGTTGGTGGGAGTTGAACCCAGGGCATCCTATGTATGCGAAGCAGGTATCCTATCACCACACTACATTCCCAATCTTGGAAATGTCCAGTTCTAACAAGGCCCCAGGTAATGCTGCTAAGACTGTGGTCCTTGATCTTCATATGGTGGCTTACAAATGTTGTTCTGAATTAGGATTTGTGTTCGTGGGAAAGAAAAAGAAAACCTGATCTTTCCTGTCGGTAATCACAATGCTGACATCATTATACAAATATGTGCTCTTAGAAACTCTTAGACCTGAATCTTTTTGTAATTCCAGTTTTACTGAATTTGACTTAGGTTGGATTCATTTCTAAAGTTGTCCCATAGTTGGGTTTGATTCAACTCCCAAAGACAACTTTGAGATGTGTTGAGGTTATCATGGTACTCTATCAGTAATTGGACTTTATCCATCTTAAGGGAATAACCCTCCCACCCATGGTTGGTCAATGTCTTTGCTTGGTGCCCCTGGGAGACTGAGCCACTGGCGACTTGGCATTTCATTACTGCCCTCCTGTCTCCACTGAGTGAGCGACTGAGTGAGGGACAGATTTACCCCCTCCCCACCACAACTTTTCTCCCAGTTGTTGGCTTAGGTGTTTTCCTGAGTGTGGAATCTTTGGGTGTCATGATAGCAAAGGTTTTATCCAGTCTGAGATCCGGAGACTCTGAGATCTGAGTTGACCTGCCAGTTTGCTCCAGTTTGGTTTGCTTAGTCATGGCCTTCCTCTGTTTGTTTCCTTCGACCTGAGCTCTGGGTGAGGACAGGGTCATTAAACTTTATTCTAACTATGCATGCAGCTTAGAAGCTTTGGGAAAGATAGGGAGCTATTTCTCTATTTCCTTTACCCTGGCATTTAGGGATATAAAAGGAAACATTATTTTAAAATCTGAACACTACAGAGACACCTTTAGAGCAGAATAAGTTCAAGTTAAAATTAGCCACTCTTCAGAGCTCGTGGCTGTTTGTTGACGCCTGGCTCCGAGGAGTTACTTCCTTGAACAGATAATGGAGACGGGTGGAAGACAGAAAAATTCGTTTTCCTTTCACAAGAAAGCAACAAGAGTTTAATCCTACTAGATTCTTATTTTCCAGCTTCAGAGAGGGTCTGTGTCCTGTGACAAGTTGGTATGTCAGGGAAAAGAAATCATGACCATAAAGTAAGGACAAGTGGCAGAGTGCATGTTGCACTCCGAGCACAGGACCAGGAGGGACCAGGGGGCAGCTCCTGCACCAGGCCCCTCACCTTGGTGAGTGCGCAGGCCTTAGCTCAAAGACAAGGCCAAGCCTGTCCTGCAGGCAGCACACACCCAGTGAGACACTTGGGCAGAAGGGAACCCATTCTTTGTTCGCATGGTTCCATTATGACAGCTTAAATGTCACTTACCAAAGGTCTAGGCACAGGGTTGTCATCTCTGCTTTTGATTTTCTGGGAGCTCATTTTTGAAGAAAGCTTGTGGTGAGTTTTCCTATGACGTAGGCTCACCCTTTTTAACTGAAGACTGTTGAGTTTATGCTCTTTCGAACTCTTCTCAAGTTAAAATTAGTTCCAGGAAAGGTAAAACCGGATGCAAAGCGCCCTTCTCCCCACGACTTCTTTCCCTGTTTCCCCTCTTTAGGTTATAGAATGGCCTTTGTGTACTTTTGCTGATCTTAGCACAGCCCTTCTCAACCATTCTTCCATACTGACAAGTGGCACAGAGCAATGGAGCCTGTACCATTCAAACAATGGTCATGTTTCTACTACCATTCATTTGCTTTCTCTCTGCTTCTTTTGCAAATATTTTTATATGTTATATGTATAGGTGTTATGTCTGCATGTGTATGTCTGTGTGCCACATGTGTGCAGTGCCAAGGGAGGCTAAGAGAGGGCAGTGAATTCCATGTAACTGCAGTTACAGACACTTGAGACTCGTTCTGTGGGTCTTAGGAATTGCTCCCAGGTCCTCTGGAAGAGCAGCTAGTAACCACTGAGCCATCTCTCTGGTCCCTAATGCACCTTTCAAATCAGAGTTTATGTGTGCTTGAGATGGAATGGGACCATGCCCACTGGCAGAATCAAATGACTCTGGAAGAGCAGCTACGTCTGAGATCTACCTAAGAAGGAACATTAACAGTGAACTTGCACTGTAGACGTGTGAAGGTCTTGCCTGAAGTTCACCGAGGCAAAGTAGCTGATCCCCTGAAGAAGACACAGATGGGAATTGCTCATTCACTAGGGTTTAGTAGCAGGAACCTTCTTGTGTCAGCATCTGGGCCTGCTTACATGGTGCTCGTGGGCAGTAGGGTGGGCTCAAGTGCTCTGGAAGCTCTTCCGAGTTTCAAAACTTCTCAAACTCCTGCTATTAGTTTTGAAAACTATTGGTGTTTGTTTCTTCATCATTTGTCTTCATGTACTATGATAAGTAATTATCAACTGGGTCCATTAGAAATAATAGAAATGTATTATTTTACAGTTCTGGAGATCAGAAATCCAGAACTGGGACTGAAGAGATGGCTCAGAGGTTAAGAGCACTGGTTGCTTCCAAAGGTCCTGAGTTCAATTCCCAGCAACCACATGGTGGCTCACAACCATCTGTAATGGGGTCTGGTGCCCTCTTCTGGCCTGTAGGTAGAGCACTGTATGCATAATAAATAAATCTTTTTTTAAAAAAAAAGAAAAGAAAGGTTAGAAAAAAAAATCCAGAACTGAATTTCAGTGTTCTTAAGATAAACGTGTGAGCAGGCCTTCATGTCCCTTGGACTGTCTGTGGGAGAATTGGCTTTCTGGCCTTTTCTAACTTCTATAGACCGCTCACCCCTGGAATCTTCATCTGCAAGGTCAACAATACAGCTTTCCAAAAATCTCTCTCTCTCTCTTTTTTCCCCCTCTTGCTTTTCTTCTGGGAAGCTTTTTTACTCCCCCGTGTGTTGTTTCCAGTTCTTTCTTCCTTCTGGTCAGTCTTCAGGACATTTAAATCACATGTGGGCACGTGACTTTCTCTGCTCTCATATTAATGCCTGGCCATGGTGAGCTCACCATGAAATCTTTTCTCTTTAAAATGAAAATAAGCTTTCTCTGACACTCCCTTAGAACAGATTCATGAGGAAATTAAGGTATTATTTTCCAGTCTCCAGTTTGGATTTTCCCTTAGAGTTATAAAACCTGTCTCTTTTTTTTGAAGGTCATTGTCTGCTGTCTTCTCCCACAGAAGGAATCTAGGCTTTACTATCAAGCCTACCTGTCCAGGACTTGTGTTCTACAGCTGGCCAACTGCTTTGGCAGACAGGACATTTTATAAGGCAGTCGTTAAAATCAACTTTTCACTTCTCCATTGTAGCTCAGGGCTCATTTGAAGCAGGGCGGGGGGGGGGGATAAAGTCACTTATTTATGCTTTTATTACTTTACAAAGAATTAGGTTTCATTGCGACACTTTTCAAACAAGATTTATGTTTTTATTACTTTTCTTCCCTGACTTCTTCTCCTGCCCTCCTGCCCTGCCCCCAATAATTGCTACTTTCAAGATACACACACCTTTTGGTTCTCCCTCTAGACAAACTTAGTTCCTTCTCATGGTCTCCTATGTAGTTTCGTGATCATTACATGCTAGTATAACATTTCATTTACATACATACACACATTCAAAGGTAGAATCCACATATAAAATACAACATATAAAGTCTGTCCGGAGACAAGGTGATGTCTCTTAACGTAGGGCTTTCTAGTTCCACCCGCAACTTTCCTTTTTATTAACAGCCGAATAGAATCCCTTTGTGTATGTAAACTGCATTTCCCTTACCCATTCTTCTGTGGCCGGGCAGCTAGGCTGGCTGCATGGTCTTGCTATTACAAATAGTGCGACAGCAAACACGGAAGCACAGGCGGCTCTGTGGTGGGATAGAGAGTCCCCTGGGAAGATGCTCAAGAGTGGCATAGCTGGGCACAATGCAGTTCCGTTTTTAGTTTCTGGAGGACTCTCCTGCTGATTCCTATAGTGGCCGCGCTGGTCTATACTCCAGCAGCTGCACCCCCTCTTCCCACACCCTCACCGGCGCTTGTTGCTCTCCGTTGTCTTGACAGTGGCCATTCTGATTCAGGCAAGAGAGGGTCACATTCTTTAACAGCTAAAGGATATTGGATGTATATTTATTTATATGAATGTATGAATATATATGAATATATCTATATTTGCTAGCCATTTTGGGGCTTTTGAAAGAACGATCTTCACATCACTAGCTGTGCGTTGATTGGCAATTTTATGGTTTCAGTGTTTAATTTTTGCAGTCCCTTACATTTCCTGTGTCTTAATTCCCATCAGAGGAGCCATTGGCAAAGACTTTTCTCCCATTCTCTAAGATGTCTGTTAATAACGTTACTACTGAGCTTTTGAACAAGGGGGAAAAGAACGTCATATATAATAATCAGAATGCCAAAATGTGAGGAGAATGACGTGTTCCTTAGCATCTGCAAAGTTAGTGACATCTGATCCATTTGATCACAAAACTGGACTCCCATAGCGTGGGAAAGCTGACACGGAGCCAGAAAGAGGGGAGGAAATGCATGTGAGACAGATCACCCGAATTTAAAAGGCCTTAACATTTTTGTCTGATCTGTCAAGTTTTTAATACATAAATGATTATGTATTTAGAAGGGCTTTTATTATTCTGTTTGTAATACTTTAAATAAAGCTGCATTTTATAAATGTAGTTTTCTTTTTCTTTCTTTTTTTTTTTTTTTTTGGTTTTTTTCGAGACAGGGTTTCTCTGTGGCTTTGGAGCCTGTCCTGGAACTAGTTCTGTAGACCAGGCTGGTCTCGAACTCACAGAGATCCGCTTGCCTCTGCCTCCTGAGTGCTGAGACAAAAGGCTTGCGCCACCACCGCCCGGCCCTAAATGTAGTTTTCTTATCTGTTCCTCTGGAATGCATTACAAACGTTCCTTCTAGGAATTGGCGTGCTCAATGGTCGCTCAATCTTTTTCTTCATATACAGAATTGTTTCAAACCACTCTAGCAAGTGCTCTGAAAGCTACTTTCCAGTATTGTTTCAGAGGAGCTGGAGTGACTCAGTGGTTACAAGTACTTCCTGTTCTTCCAGAAGATCTGAGTTGGGTTCCCAGCACCCACCCTGAGTGACTCGTGACTGTCTGTAACTCCAGCTTCTGATCCCCTCTTCTGGCTTCTGCAGGTCCCTGTAACCATATACACATACCCACACATGCAAGCACACATATACACATAATTAAAAATAATAGAGCAAGTCTTTTTTAAAAAGTGTTTCTTTAGAATGAACTCTAGGTAGAAGAGCCCATGGGACAACAAGCATTTTTAAGTCCTTTGATTCTTTTTAAGACATGTAGAAAAATCAGGTTAAATCAAAAAGAAAACTCTCTAGGCCAGGGTCATTTGCTGAGGTGGGACTAATTTTAAGGCCCCAGAAGTCATACTAAAAAGTTAATTTTACAAAACGAGCTGCTACTATTCTTCTTTCCCTCCTCAGGTATGCTTATGATGGTGATGTCATTTTTTTCTTTTTAATTTCAGGTTACCTTGCACCTCGAAACCTTCCAAGTGCTGGATTCTTCCCATTCCTACAAACCCTCCTCTGTGACACTGACTCTAAATGCAAAGACACACCCTATGGGCCACGAGATCTGCTCCGCAGGAAGGGCATTGATGAGACACTGTTTAAAGACAGGTATGGCACTCCTTAAACAGGCTGAGTGTTTCTGAACTAACCAGTGGATCCGTCCTAGACATGTGTGAAAGCTTACTTCCTCCGTGAGTGGACATAAGGGGTAAGAGGAAAGTGAGTATGAGTTAAGTCCCATTGTTATGAAAAATTGAGCACAGTTGGCTTATTTTGAGTCAGTTAGTTCCTCAAACTTCCCTTCTTAAGATGAATGGCTGAGGAAGTTCTACTTTTCTGGCCTCAAAGATCCTTTGTCCCTTCTTCCCTTGTCAGGGACGCCTTGTCGTAAGACTCAATCACAGGCACAAAGCAGACAGCAGGGCACGCATCCCCAGGAAGACCTACACGTTTATATCACCTGACGTGATCCTTCCCGTTACAGAGAAGACCAGGAAGAACAAATGAGAAAACTGAAGAACTCAAAGGGCAAAGTAATAATGTTGAAAGTACAGGAACTAAGCAATAAACTTTAAATGGGGTCAATTCATGTTCTGTCTTATGATGCAAGAATCGGCTGAAGATAAACAATGGAGATAAACAATACTGGCCGTTTATAGCATCATCATCTACAACCTAAGTTTTTCTTCCTGGAAATCTAATCTTAAAGAGATGCCCAGGAGCCTACCTGTCAATAGAACTGCAAACAATATTATAATTTTGAATCAATTGTTACAGATTTAAAAAAAATGTTCACTGAAGAAAAGATTAAAGATAATTTGGTTCTCAGATGTGAGTATTAAATTCCTTGGCACATAGCACAGTTTCTCCTTTAATGGTCACATGATTTTGGCTATACTATAAGATGACTGATAATTTTAGAAACATTAACCTTTTTAGCATAAACTCTAAACGTGTCAAGAAGTGTTATGAGGAACAATGTGTAACATATAACATACATTTCTTGCATTGGGTTGGCAATTCTCCCTGATTTTTTTGTTATACTAAGTTGATCAGGCTTAAATCAACTCTATTATTCTCACTTGTTCATTAATTTATTCAACAAGTAATGAGGACTTCTACAGGCCAGACACCTTTCCAGGTGATGCAGAGGCAGAGAAGACAAAGCCCTTCTGTTCCTTGCATTCAAATGTACAGAAGGAGAGGCAAATGGTGAACAATGAAAAAAATGACTGGTATTAGCTTAATAATAAGTATGTCAGCGAGAACATGAAGTAGACCGACCAAGCCTCACAACTGTTTCCCACACTCAGTGGGCCTAATCTAGACCTATAAAGGTTCGCCCACTATCATTCCAGAGTCGGTGAACTCTCAGCTGTTTCTGTGGGTATCACCATCACAGTCTTGACCCCTTTGCGCATATTATTGCTCCTCCCTCTCTTGGGTTGGTCTCAGGTGCACATTCTTTTTGAAGGGATACCTTGCTCAGCCTAGACATGGGGGGAGGGCCTTGGTCTTGCCTCGAAATGAAGTGTCAGACTTTGTTGACTCTCTATGGGAAGCCTTACCCTTTCTGAGGAGTGGATGGGAAAGTGGAGTGGGTGGAAGGAAGAGGAAGCGGGAGGAGGGAGGGAGCGGGGATGGGGATGGCTATGTAAAGTGAGAAAAGATTGTATTAAGAAATTCTTAATAGAGAAAAGCAACCCTGCCCCCAAATGAAGTAGATACAAAGTAGAAGTTGAGAGGTAGGGGTTGAGTTGCATAGCAAGAGAAAAGCTATTTGGACTGAGAT
Source organism: Dicrostonyx torquatus (assembly GCA_028555095.1). NCBI lineage: Eukaryota > Metazoa > Chordata > Mammalia > Rodentia > Cricetidae > Dicrostonyx > Dicrostonyx torquatus. Next base: position 6,013,202 of record JAQHUG010000102.1, on the reverse strand, counting down.
CACCAAGATCAAGCGAGGGAGGAAGAATCCAGATGTGAACATCTGGAAGGTAGGGTTTCAAGAATAGCCACAGCAAGCGATGCTGAGGTAGAGAAAGCAAGGCCATGTAGAGGGGAAGAAAGTCACCTGATACAGCTGGAGCACTGCAGGAATGGTGAGCTGGTCAAACGACATGACAATTGGTCACATTTGATGTTTGAAATAGTATTCTGACTCCAGATCATTTATCTCCTTCACCGCATATTGCTGTGCATTCAGTATTTTTCTAAACTATCAACTAATTAGAGCTTAATTTCGGAAGTTATGTCCAATAATAAAATTGTATTAATGATATTTCTCAGCATGCTATTAACTTTTATGCTTTATACAGCCATGCAGTGAAACTGGCACCTGGTTACTGGGTAAATTCTTGAATTGCTTCCCTTTGGTGAAGGAAGACTCACCAGCAAAACCTCATTAAAACACCAGACAGTCTTGCTCTTCTGTTCTCAGAGTGAGGAAAGAAAGGACACCTTTGGTGGCATCAAAGGAGGCTCGCGATGTCGCCTTTAATAGATGCTCTTCTGAAAACTATAATCACACCGCAGTCGCGGCTGCCTGGCCTAGTGTTTTGATGTGATTTTGATTTGGGCACTAGTCTTCTGTTATTAAATTCATATTCCTCCAGGCATTACCTTCACAAAGAAAGGAAAAGAAAACCCAGCAGCAACCCCAACAACAGCAACAAAGATGCTGAACTCAGCATCAGCTCTAACAAGCTGTCTGGCAAAAGAGATGGCTGCCTTTATGGCTTTCCTGCTCTCTAGCGAGACAGATAGCTCGACATCACAGAGCTTATCCTTGTACTTCCTCCCTGTGCAGCATCTAAGAATATATCACACAGTGGGAACCCCTGACCCTTGTCATTGCTCACACAGTTGGCGAAGGGCAGAGATGACTCCCTCAGAGCCCACAGGGTCATTACTTGGAGAAGTGATTCAGCATTCCTGGGGACACTGGGGAGGGGAGAGCTGCCTTTAGAGATTCCACCACTGTTACTAATCATACTTTTCCATGACCCATGGCTTGTGAATTCATGCCCTTGATCTTATTGGAAGGCTCCTGCAGAACTGAAAAAATAGCTAATGCAATTTATTCAGGGGTGTGTGTGTATGTGTGTGTGTGTGTGTGTGTGTGTGTGTGTGTTAGAAAGCGTAACCAAGTTTTGAAATGAACCTGAGGACATTTAGAATATAAGGTAAGGATGTTAGAACACACAGCTGTCCTCATTTCACTGTAGAGATGAAAAAGGATGTATAGTTCTTATGTTTTCATTTCAAACTATAGCCACTTTAAGTGGGATTGATGTTAAAATAAAGGTTAAAATTCATTTCTCTATGAACAAACTAGAAGGATGCATTAGTTGCCACTTAGGCCAGTTATTCATCTAAATTAAGCACACTGACAACACAAAATGTGCTCCAGACAAAATAAGTTGCTGCAGATGCAGAGATGAATTACGCACATTTCACGCCACAAGAATTTAGAACCTATGAGGAAAGAGACAGGGAGACAAAATAACAGTCAAATGATCACATAACACGGTAAATGTGATGAATATTTGTTCTCAGTTCTCACTATGCCCGGAACATTAGACAGAAATGGTCACTAGTCACACAGCTTCCGTAACACATTGTACTTGAGGAATATGGACATTGCTGTTGAAGGGATCGTTAGAGGGGAAGTAGATTTTGGTAGGGAGACGCCAGGAGAGTTCTCTCAGCAGTCCTTGAGGATCTATCATCAGGCGCTGTGGATGCAGCTCGGCTCTTACCTAGCCAAGGTCCTTGACTCACTCTTCGTTACTACATATACGCGCCTGCGCACGCATGCGCGTGTTGACGCACACACATTTGCAAGAAAAAAAACTAGAAGCGTGGGTTATCCATCATGGAGAGGTAGGCAAATGGCTTTGCTTTTGACAGTGATTTTCATGAATTTTCTCACAGTGGTGCCCAATGAATCCATCTATTTTGTGTCTAGGTAGGATTCTCTGAATGTTGTCCTTGTAAAGACACCGATGCTTCCTCCTGCTCTCTATCCCCCGTGTTTTCAACCCTTCTCTGTCTCTAACATGTGTCCTCATCTACTCAACATTGGGCCTTTAAAAAACTATTAGGCATATACTTATTCTCGTTACATATTACAAACTCAAAGTCTTTCCAATGGATATTAAACCCTAGGACAGGTCAGCATATTAAGGAATTATAAATCTTGATTATAACTGGCTGACCTAGAATAAAAAGGTTTCAGAGTACAATCAGGGTTTATACCTGAAGCATGGATGACCCATGAAGAATGAGGGTCAGAATAAATTCAGAGAGATAATTAAAACAATTAAAAATTGTTTTTAAAAGGAATGGCTTCTGTTCATGGGTAGCCAGGAAGGGCAATTGCACCGAGTAACCGTGAATGACTCCATGGTTGTTATCATCAAGAGTCCTTGTCTGTAGTTAAGTCGGTGATGAATGGCAGGTGGAACGGGGATCAGATGCAGGCTTACAGCACATTTTCATTCCAGATGTCACTATATACGATTATGATTCTGAGGAAGTGATGAAAAATGCTTATAAAATTTTAACTAACCCTTAGAGATAAAAAAAGAAAGTCAGAATCTTCTTTCCAGGATGGGCCATATGTCTCTTTCCTGGTAGGAGTACTTTTTATAGACAGACTTCACTACAGCACACAGACTGTACCTATCCAGGTAGCTGGTCCCTCTCACAGGAAACTGACACCCGGTGTAAGTGCAGAAATCCTATTATGATGTCACATAGCCAGGTGACATTTCCCAAATGTAGCTGCTGGCAGACACATCTGAGAAGTCAAATCTATTCTGAGTTAAGTTTTCATCACAACTGAGTGGAACTTTTAATACAAAATATCTCTCTTATTGAGCTCTGCTCTAAAGAGATCTTCATAAATTTCACAGAAGCAAAGTCCTCATCTCTGGCAAGCTAGAAGAATAGTCTTTAGCCAACTTTGTGGCATTTGTACACACAGCTGAGACCGATGAAAGTCCATTCAGTAACGTTATGGACCACTTGCCAATGCGAGCCCGACGTTCTTGGCTCACTTCCAACCGTGGATTTTCTCAAATCAGATGGCCCTATGTGTCAAGTTCAGAGGCCATCTCCATTTTACATAGTGCTTTCATATACTCCCAGAGATACCCAACATGAGATAGATTTTAGACGAGTTCATTACACCTATTCAGAGCTGCTGAATGGGGACTTTAAGTTTCCTAAGTTGGTTCCGGGCAGTGTAAACGGGAATGAGTGATCCAGGAGTAATCACACTCAGTTGTCACAGCCTTCTTCAGAGTCTCGCAGCTTTGGCATAACTGATACTTGGGACAGAGAAGTCATTGTTGGGCTGGCTGTTGGAGGGTGTTTAGCATCATCACGAGCCTCTGCCTACTAAGCACCAAGTGTAACATCCTGTCTGCAGCTGTGACCATTGACTATGTCTCCTGTCACTGTATCGTCAAACACCCTCTGAGAGGGGCAAATAAAGGCATTCTCGCATGACAGCTAGTGGGGTAGTGTCACAGTGAAGGAAAATCAGGTAACAAGGGCACAGATTAAGGACGCGAATCTAAGGGTCATGCTCTACACACGTGACCAATGATCGCTCCAATTTAGTAGCAGCCCCGTCGCATTTTCTTATCATCTCCTGTCCCTGTCCTTGCTTAGCTCTCCCACGAACGTATTGAAACCCTTGATCTTTCCTATTTGACTTCTCCATTATGATTTATACAGAACAAATTTAATAAATGATGAGCATGCTAGGGAGGACTGTGACTATGTGCTATGTCTGCCATGACTGCTGCTGGGTATTTCCTTCTCCAGTGAGACCTGCAGACTTGGATGCCTATGATGAGAGTTCCCACAGATACTCATGCCACCTACTGCAAGTCAGTTCATGACCCTAGCATGCAGCTAGGGAAGCAGTGTCTGAGGTCTTTTAGGAAGAAACAGAATCAGAATTTCTAGAGTTTCCTCTAATGCCAATGTGTTTGGTCCACATCCCAGTAACACTGCCTCTTTGTTTACTCAGCCCCCAGATCAAACAGTCCAGTGCTAGGTGAACGGCGTCAGATCCTAGAATGTAGAGGTGAAGGAGACATGGTGATTGCTCCTTGCTATCCAAGATGTCACAACCTAAAATGGAGAAGTTGCTGCATATAAATATGCACGAATCAATTATGCAAAGTAACAGAAAGGGCACTGTTCCTCTCCTGTTGCTCTAATCAAGCTCATTAGACAGTTCAGAATTCCACCAACTCAGGAAGACTGGCTTTGTTTTTGCCTACTTTAGCGGTTTGTTAAAGGGGTAATAAAATTATTTCGTTTGACAGAAGCTGTATTTATACTTATAGACTCGATATGAAGTAATATTGGAGAGATTTTTCCAGAGGATGAATAGTAAGTGCATTTGGTATTCCAACTCCACATTCCCACAGCACAGCTTCATAGAAGGGAGTGGGCGGGTATGTCACTTCCTGGTCAAGGAAAGAGCCTCCCAGAACCAGAACCGCCCCAGCTCCTTGTCTGCAACTTTCACTGTGCTGATGCCTGGGAAAGGAAGAAGCTGTTCTCTTGGCAGAAGGAGTATCAGGGTTTATTAACTGACAGAAAAAGTTGGGTATCTTGGCTCTGTGTGACAGAAGTAGCCTTGCTTCCCCAAGACCCCAGTTTTCCCCCAAGATCCACCTCCTTCTCCTTTCCCCCCTTACTCAATATTGTTGCTATTTTGATCTTCCTTATCATCCCCAGATTCTTATTACTGTCTCTGTTCCTTAAAAATTTTATGAAGGCCTCTCTCTCTCTCTCTCTCTCTCTCTCTCTCTGTGTGTGTGTGTGTGTGTGTGTGTGTGTGAGTTGATACTCAGTAGTCTTCCTTAGAGAGTTACAAGCTGGACTGGGAAAAAATGTCAAGGAAAAAAAGTAAGCCCAACTTTTTCCAACTTTCCAATACTTTTTTTTTTTTTTTTTTGAGAGAGAGAGAGAGAAGGAAAAGGTTCAGGTCAGTTCTTATTTTCATCTGAATGGCTTTTCCATCCAAATAGTCAGCATAAGGAATGTAAAAAGATTTAGGGGAATATAGCCATGGTCATGAATAATTCAAATGTACATTAAGAATGCAGACCTTTTGGAGCAACCACTGCATTTTAAGGAGAATATTGGAAAAACACTGGGGAATAGAAACAAATGTTACCTCTTCTCATCATTTTTATAAAAAGAAGCCACCAAAACAAAAGCCACCACTGAACAAATGTTCCCAATTATAAATTGCTAAGATCTACTTTATAAAGCAGGAGTCTGGCCGAAGCACAGTGAAGTAGAATTTCTTGCCATCTTTAGGTATCATAATTATGTTTTTTTAAACAACCACACAAAATTCACCAACTTCCTAGAATTCTGAAAGTTGTTTCAACCCACGTATTCTGTTTGTAGAATAGACAATCTATTTTAGGCCCTTAATTTCTAGCTGTATCTAATTTTCAAGAAAATATAATTATTTCCACTTTGGGGACTGGAGAGATAGCTCACTGACCAAATGCTGGCCTGGTGTTCAATCCTTGGTACTGAAAAAGTGGGAGAAAATATGTTCTTTGTTGTTTTTGCGTCTTAGTGCTAGTCATCAATGTAGGGAGTGCATTTGTTAAATGATGGCTACTAAATTTGAGAAAATTCAGTATTATTTTTTCCAAAAGCTAGCATGACTCTATGGCATGGGAATCCCTGGCCCCCCAGTGCTTTTGTCACCACACTTCCACATTTGGTAGAATTAGAAATGTAGTCTAATGCCGTCCCTTTATACCCATTGCCACCTATAACGGCATTTAATCACATTATGTCCCTGGCACCTACTAGATCTTCTTGAGTGTTTATTCTTTTCTTTTCCTCTGAATCTGGCCGTAAGTACTAGTCCCCTTTGAAGCAAAATGCCATCCATAATTAAATACAGTTAAATTTTTTTTTTAAATTGCGGACAAACAAGCCGGCCTTGTTTTCCATCTTCAAAAACCAACTCCTTATTTAAGATGTGTCAGCTTTTCAATAGGAAAAGAACACCGTAAGTATGTCTAGTGTTCGCCCACAGTTCTTTATTCCAGTAAGTTCTTTTTTCAAGATTAAAGAATAATGACCGCTTTACAATCTCATCTCGTCCATTACCACTGAACAAAAGTTTACCTGGCAAGAAACCTTAGGTGTTCATTGATGCATTGGGTAGGTGAATCCATCCTTCAATATCCGAGGAAATAGTCCAAAACTTGGCAAGTCCTTGGAGCCCCTGAACCTTCTGCATTTATTTATAAATTGCTTTAGTTAACTGAAATTAATGTGGACAAAGATAGAGAGTTCTTGCTTTTTCTTCCTCTAGTGAAATTCCGAAAAAGTCATCCAACCCGAAGAGGGACAGCAATTTGTCACTCCGGAGCGCCCAAGTTCCAGAAAGAAGTCACGCACCACTGGGTAAGCCAGCTCTCTCCTCTAAGGCTTAGAGGAGACCTTTGGAACAGCTAGCTAAGGGCTAATCTTTAAAAGGTTTACACTTCAGATTTTCAAATAAAGATGGAATGCTTAGGTTGCCCCCAAGGGACCCAAGGACTCCCCGTGGCTGCCTGTGTATGGCAGTAGAGCAACGCAAACTCAGAATGGTTAGAAATTTAGTTCTTACTGAGATGCTCCGTAGGAAAGTCTAGATGCTGAGAACTGCACTGCATCTTACTGAGATGCTCCGCAGGAAAGTCTAGATGCTGTGAACTGCACTGCATCTTACTGAGATGCTCTGTAGGAAAGTCTAGATGCTGAGAACTGCACTGCATCTTACTGAGATGCTCTGTAGGAAAGTCTAGATACTGAGAACTGCACTGCATCCCAGAAGTGAGTCTGGACCTCACCTGCAAGATAAGTGGAATCAGGGTGGACAGATTTTCCAGGAACAAAAATTATTGGCAAGAACTTCAGAGATTTATCCAAGCTTTCCATTTAACAGGCAAAGATTAGGAAGCCAGGTGAGTTGAAGCAGACGGCCATAAATGAACAGCATTTGGTGGATGCTTCTCTTTCCTGCTTAAAATGCCTGGTTTTAAAGGCTTTGGCTTGACCATGCTTCACATGAGGCCAGACCCCTTCAAATGTGTGTATGTCTCAAACTCCCTGAGCTACTTTATAAAAGCACAAGATTCCAAGTTTTTACACAAGTGATGCTGGTGCCTTAAAGAAACACTGATTAGAACTCTCAAACCATAGGACTATTTTACATTTATTTGGCAATTATGGATTGGGTGCGTGCTAGCTTGCACTCAGTGACTTAGAGACTGGGCCCGTTTTAGCAAGCAAAGCAATGCTTCTTGAGTGTTAGAACTTGATTGTTCCTTTGGGGGAAAGAAGAAGTATGTTTATTTAAATATTTAAATTTAATAAATGTATATGCATATAAAGAATTAAATAAAAATTTAAATATTTGAATATCTAAAACTATGATGGTAAGTAACATTTCAAACCAAGTGAAGAAGTTCAGGGTTGATGTCGTAGGAACATGCTGGCCCTGGCTCGTAGGAGTTAAAATATTATGAGTGATCTGTGGATATCTGGTTGAGTAGATTAAGGCACAGCAGAAATAAATTCACAGTCTCACAGTCCAGTAAGCTCTACCTTACTCAGTAGCTATAGGTTATGCTTCTCCTCCTGGAGAGTTATCTCATAAATAGATTGCTTAAGTCTGGAGGAATCGGATGGCAAATTTTTCAGTCCTGTAGACACTAAAATGAAGGCCCTCCTGAAGTATGTTACCGGCATCTTTAAATGCTGATATTTTCTGTTGTGAGGTTAGCAAATACTTGTGTCCAATATTTATAAAAAATCAACTTCCTTTCTACCCATGGTACAGATATGAAGCTATACTTCTAGTTCATTTATACTCAGTACTCAGAAGCCTGAACCACATTATAAGTAGTTTTAGACAAGGCCACTTCGAGAACTTCTTAATTAGGAAATGTTGTAGTCTAAAGTCATCGCTTCATCCCATTTATTTGATCTAAAATATCATTCAGAAGCTACTTTAAGGAGAAGGGATTCATGATCCTAAGCAGATTTCAGCATCCTAGTTGGTTAATTAAAAAGAAAGACCATTATCACCAGATGTGCAGTGGCTGATCCTTGGAACAGATGTTGGAGATGATGGATCTATGGAGCTGGTCAGGGCACCTCAATCCTCTAAGCCTGCACAGAAATGATTCCGTTTATTGGGCAATAATACTGGTGATGAAGTTTAATGACAGAAACTAGAATGAATGCAAATGGCATCAAAATGATTGGAGAAGATAAAGAAGAGAGGACTAAAGTCACGGCAATTTTATGTGGAAAGAAAAGCCTCCAGAATCTGCTGTTTTGCCAGCCTGAAATGTTCATGGGTAGACATATATTGGCATTGTCTTGCTGTGGGGCACATGAGATCATAGAGCATAGCGATGAAATCTTCTGTGACCGTGCCCATTTGCAAGCGTGTGGGTACGCGTGTGTTTCAAATTCTGATACGCTCTTTCTTCTTCCCAGCCACATTACCTCCTAGACCAAGCTCTGATTTGGAAGGAATGGGCCCAGAAATTTTCAATGGCAGCCAAGTGCTCTCACGCATCCTTGATTTGGAAAAGGTAATTTCATTTAGTTTTGAAATGGACATACAATGAAGAATTTGAACAAACATATTTTACATTGATAGAAAGATCTTCCAAACAGGAAGGGGTTTGCAGTGCGTTTCTAATTTAAATACTATCTTAGGCAGATTCTTTCCTCGGGCACTTTTCAATCATAGTTTCATTTTAAGACACTGCAAACTCCTTAAGATCGGGGGCATTTATTTACTGCCCTGGTAAGTCCCCTAATTGAACTTACGGTCTTCACTTACTAAGAAATAATATTGCGTTTTATGTGATCTTTCAATTTTATGAAGCAAGAAAATTAAAAATGTGACGCTCTTCACATTTGATGTCACCCACATTAACAGCTTCGGACCAATCAGAGGTGTAGAAATCTCTTCCCTAGGTGGGACCAATCAGAGGTGTAGAAATCTCTTTGGACCAATCAGAGGTGTAGAAATCTCTTTGGACCAATCAGAGGTGTAGAAATCTCTCCCCTAAGTGGGAAAATCTTTTTCCTTAACATGTTTTAGAAAGCTTACCTGTGGAATTTTCTGTTTCCCGAGATCATCTACTTTATGATTGCTCTGATTGAAAGGCGTTAAACACAGTTTTATAAGAGGCGTGAGCTGGCACCCTGTAAGCACTCTCTCTTGCTTCCTGGAGAGAGTCTGCTTAAGGGCCAGACAATTTTTTGAATGTGTAGAATAGAAACACTGTTCTCAGAATTGCCACTTTACTGTACTGGAACTCCCAAATTCTCTTTCTTATATGGAATGGGATTTTAGAATTTTGTAAAGTAGGGCAGAGTCACATATTCTAGAGATATAAGCCCCAAGCGAGTTCTGTGTGGATGCATACATATTTTTGGAGTACTTGGAACAAGGCAGGGATCTAAGAATTCGGATGACATATCGACGCCTGTGTCAGCATCTCCCAGATTCCTTTCTTTCTCTTTGCTGCTTTCTGCAACCCTTGCAAGAATGAGAAGAGAAATCGCTTTGCAGTGAATGAATGACCAGAAATCCCAGCATTTGCAGAGCCTCCTAGATAAGTGGATCCTGTCCTCTTCCATTAAACGGAGAAGTTCAGTTGCTGGAAAGTAGAGGATACATTTTGAGATGTAAACTTCAGGGGAGGCTAGAGTTGGCCTTTACCTCCTAGGGCTATACGAGTTAGCTACTGGAAGGAACCCCTTGAGTATTACAATTAAATGCAGTTAACATTGTAAACACACAAGCTATTCTGGTGATCAATATTATGACGGAAGCAGTGTTTCATCTACAATGCATCTATGCTATGGAATACCTTGCCCACTTACAAGGATTCCATTAAGGAAATTATTTCCCATAATTGTTGTAATTATCTTGACTTCTCTATTAAAAAAGCATTTTCATATTTTTCTTTTTTCTATCTTTCTCTACACAGACTTACAGGCAACACAATCCACTAATCCACTTTTGTAAATAAGCACAAGTGGTCTTAAAAGTAGGACCTTTTGTTTTTTGTTTTCCAAAGATTACGACCAATTTTTACAAGAAACCACACAGAGTTAAAAGGCACCTGAGCTTCTACTACTCAAGGCCCAGGAAAAATGAATATGGTTTTTATTTAGAAAGATGCTTCTCAGAAACATTTGACACTTTTCGGTCCTCTGGTCAGAGATTTGATGTTATACAAATCAAATGTGAACCATTTACATCAAATCCACAACAGAATTTACATCTTTATGTCTTCTCTCCCTCCACAACTCCACACGGATAAATTTGCTTATTTTAAATTTTTTATTATTTTCTGTAAAGCAGAACTTTCAACATAGCGGTTGCAAAGATAGAACAGTTACCTTGAAGATGACAATCTCTTCCTCTTTATGTTTTTTAATATCGCTTCTCTATTCTCCCATATACTTTTAGCTGTTGAAGCAAAATTCAACTCCAGAAGAGATACGAAGAGAGCTGTGTGAGACCTACCCAGGATACACGGCAGACTATGCCTTCTCTTGGCTCATTCTAGGGAAAAATGTTTTTAACAAATTTTGCCTTTCAAACATGACACTTTTAGAGTCTTCTCTCCAGGAACTAAAATATCAGGTCTCTCAGGTGAGTGCAAATGATATATATGATACGTATGTGTGTGTGTATATATATATACATGTATATATATAATATATGCATATATGTATCCAAAATCTTATGCACAATTAGAAGGCTCATGCTTCTATTTGGGGTTCCCAAACTGACTCACTATGAGTATTGAGAAAATCTGCAACCCACCCGGACTTGGAAATATTGACTGGAATATTTGTAGACCTTTAGCATAATTTCCTCCCACATAAACATTTACATACAGTGTTTAATGTTAAGTCGCAGTTATTTATCATTGAAATGTGCAGGATTGAAATGATTTGACGTGGAACTTGAAATACTGCCTATGTGCATGCACCTCAGATCAGCTGCAGCTTGACCCTAAAATGAGCAGTGTTTTTGCTGAGAACTTGTGATTCCACAGGACAGAATGCAAGTTTAATAATTCAAATATAATTGTCATACTCTTGTCGGGTGTTACAAAAGTAAATGGGTAACGTCTTTTTATTTTTCTCATGACATCAAACTTCATTTGCTAACTTTTGATGAAATCATTTATCCTGTCCCTTGAATTTTACACATTAGAGCCGATGTTATTCTGATAACGGTACCCACTACCATCTGTGCATGCTTAAGTCTAGTCTCAAGTGATGAAGGAAAAAAAAAAAAAACAAGAGGCCAATATCTAAATGTAATGAAACCCACATGCAATGAAAATTTTAAAAATTCAGAATTACTCACTGATTTTATAAATGGGAATAAATAAACCATGCCTACTTTAACATTTCCCCTGATTCTCTATATTGAAAGTAACTTTTAATTTTTTAAAATGTATCTTTTAGTAATCCGGTTTCCAAAAGGGCCAGGTTAAGGACAGCATTGTAATGGCTCAAATTAGAGCATGAAGCTCTCATCTTCCTTGAATTTTTACAATGACTGGACATGTACCTCAGTGGTAGAATGCTTGAATCCCCAGTACTAGGGAAAATCTTCCTCACTTATATTCTTCCATTAAACAGAGTAGCCTGCGTGTCAAAACCTATACTCTTCAAAGTCAATCAGATTAAGACAGATGGAAGATTAACTTGATTGGTATAAATGGGGTTATGGAGAGAATTGCTCTGGGTGAGAATATGATGAAATACTTCTGCAAGAAGTAGCCAGATCATGTGATTCCAAGGCCATAGTTTTTCTGGTTTGTGGAGATCACAGCTGTGGTCATGAGGTAGATTCACTCATAGTTCACCATTCATCACAACCAGTGTCCATAGCTTTGGGATGGAATCTGGAAACCCTTTATTCTGTCATGTATAAGCTTAATAATAAGCGCTTTGGTGAACATAGTTCTACATAGGCCATGGATACATGCATACTATATTTCATTTACTTTTCCACATAATTAGTTTTAAGTGATCTCCATCAAAAATAGACGTCCTAGTGAAAGATATGGGGGCAATGTGCCTGCATCTCCCAGGAAATGCACTACGAAAAACAAAAAGAGCGTTCCTCAGGGTTGCCTGAACACAGAAAGGTAGTGGCACGTACGAGCGCACAGCGGCTGTGCAGTGGGCATGAGACTTGTGCAAACTCAAGTCAGACCAAATCCCAGCATGGAGAGGAGACGTGGACGTGCTGTCTCACGCTTAGCCAGGGAGGTATTGACAGCTGATGGACGCTCGGAGGAGGAGATTCAGTGTGTTTTAGAGTAGGGCTCCTGGTAAGTTGTACCGCATTCCAGTGGAAGACCACACATCTGAGAATATAGAGGTACCACAAATTGGACTTGATGGATGAAAACAAAAAAAGAAGACACAAGTGTGGGTGGACAGGGAATGGGTAGTGGATGTGGGAGGTATTGATGGAGATTGATCAAAACACATTGTATTAAATTTCCAAAGAACTAATAAAATAACAAAAAGACATTCAGAAATTAACTTGATTGTAGGAAACTAACTTTCATTTCTGAATATTTAATTTAAAACGTTTTATACCAACATAATTTTGTCAATCAAACTTCAAATATGCTAATATCCGGAACTCTAGATGGGGAAAAAGCCAATGATGTTGAGAGATGTTGACAGTTTTTCCACGGAAGAGAACTGAGTGGGGATTTGAAAAACAATTGTGAATGTAGAAACAGTTTTGAAAAATCTTTTCAGAGACAGTAAGCCACGCAATTCCAAATGCTAAAGCGTCATTTTCTCTTCTCTGTGGTGTGGCTTCTGAAGATGTCAAGCGACCCTGACAACCAGAAGAGAGTGTTCCAGGGGCTTTCCCAGGTGCTGTCCTTTTTCTCCCTGGTGCAGCAGCGAAGAGAAGTGTGGCAGCTCCTGTCGAGTGTCCCAGATGTGTTTCAGAATGACACCTCACTGAGCGGTCTGTTTGGCGTCCTTCAACAGGCAAACAGGTGAGTCAATGGAATGTTACATGGAATGCAATTGCTCACAAAGAAGTCTTTGAGAAAATAGTTCCTGTGAGGAGTACTGTGAGGTAGGTCCTTGAAACACTGGGAAAGCGGCCCTTGAGCGTCCTGCTGCACACTTGAGCAATGGAGGTGAGCGTGTCAGTTGAGCAAAGAAGAAAGACGCATTGTATTTGCTTGTTGAGGTCAGCAGGCATCCATGAAAAGTAAGAGGAACACTCACCAGAGACATACACATTACTTTGTGTCCTGGGGTTTCCAAGAATGAGGCCCAGAGCAGAACCAACTTGGATCAGTAACACAGGATCATTTTGGGACAACCTGAGCTCTGTGTACATGTCACTAAGTTAACCAAGAATAAAATGTCTCTGTGGGGTTCGCTTTGTACCATTCAATAGAAAACAGCCCTCTTGGTTAAAGTTTGCTCCAGTCACCTAAGTGGGACTGATGTCCCTCATCAATGCTCTTTCTAAGTCAACAGATGGTGTCTTAGTTAGGGTTAGGATTGCTGCAGTGAAACACTGTGACCAAGAGCAAACTGGGGAGAAAAGGGTTTATTCAGCTTCCACTTCTACATCGTTGTTACTCATCAAACAAAGTCAGGACAGGAACTGAAGCAGGACAGGAACTGAGAGGTGGAAGCTGATGCAGAGGCCGTGGAAGGATGCTGCTTACTGGCTTGCTCCTCATGCCTACTCAGACTGCTTTGCTATAGAACCTAGGACCATCAGCCCAGAGATGACACCACCTACAATAGACTGGGTTCTCCCCCATCAATCACCTATTAAGAAATGCCCTATAGGCTTGCCCACAGCCAGATCTCATGGACACGTTTTCTCAGTTGAGGGTCCCTCCTTTTGAATAACTGCAGTTTGTGTCAAGTTGACACACGAACAACATCACATATTCCAATGAAGAACGAACTAATTTTGCTCTTAGTTTTTTTAAGAAAATAAAGGCCTGTTTATATGATGCCTTTATCTCAATATTTGTTTGTAAGAGCTAAAAGTTGAAGGGAAAACAATTATTTATACAAAGAATGAGTGAGCAAATTAGTTTTTTGAAATTCAGTAAAAAAGAGATTCTAGAGCCACACAATGTCAAGGAAAAATTAAATACTATATTGTCAAGATAATCTAGACTTAAAAAGTACTGCTTGAGATGTTGAGGTGGGAGGGTGGTGAGTTCAAGAGCAGCCCGTGCTACATAATAAGGGCTTGTCTCATATGTCAGTGTTCATTTACACCGCTTCCCATTTGATAAATATAAGTGGTACTGAACTGAACACTAGAGGACTCATTATGGTTTTAATTCCTTTGGATAAAGACTCAGAAGAGGAATTGCTCCATCATATAGTAGTTCTATGATTAATATTTTGAGAAGCCTCCCTAGCATTTTCCACAGAGCTTGCTGCACCGTTTAGTGTGCCCGCAAACAGTGTGAGAGAGCACACTTCCTCTTTGTGCTCACCAACACTTCTTGCCTTTCATTTATTCAGTAAACATTTGAATTTCCTCTTGAGAGAAATATCTTTTAAAATCCCTGGCCATTTTGAAGTTTCAGTACTTCACAGTAGGAGTTACTCATATGCTTTGGAGGAAAGTCTTTAACCAGATATTATGGTTTGTAAATTTTTCCTCCCACTCTGTTCACTGCTTTGATAAGGGGGTGGCATTTGACTTTTATCCAATTAAACAACATTGTTCCCTTAGTGATCTAGTAAATTTCTATCAATTTATGTAGTAGCTATTTCTGATATTTCCAATATGGTATCATAATTGGTGTTTTTGAAGACTTGGCTTGTGTTAAGGTGACAGAGTAACTGACAACTCAGCCTTAATTAAAACTTGTGCTTAATCTACTCGTTACAAAACTTTTAAATAAGTTAGGAACATCTTGAATGTGTGAAAATGGGAATATCAATACTTTAAGTTTTAGCAGTTCTATATGGCCAGTAAGTAGCATCAAAGTTGATCAACCTTTAATTGTATTAGAAAACTTTTAATTTATCCTTAAACTAAATCATTCTTTTAAAAAAGCCTTTATTTTCAAGTCTATGGAGATGGCTCATTGGGAAAGAACACTTGCTACACAAGAATAAAGACCTGAGTTCAAATCCCTAACGTAATTACTTTGCCATGGCTGTTCATACCTGTGATCCTATCACTCAGGGGAAGAGAGAGAGGAGACAGAGGAAAACATCCCAATGTCCCCATCTCTATGTGCTTTCACACTTGCAAATGCTAAATTATACACGGGTCCTCTCCCTTTGTCTCTTACACACACCACACACACAATCGTGTACAGAAGCAATGCCTTGGACTTCACTCTTGACCTGATTTTTCAAAATAAAAAAAAGAATATGATACAAAGATTTGTGCTAATAGTGAGTCAGCGCTGAGGTGCTTTCTCTGTTGGTTTAAAACACATGTAAACTTTGAAGATGCAGTACAATAAAAGATTTTAAATGTTTTATTTATTTTTTGATTTTTCAAGATAGGGTTTCTCTAGCTTTGGAACCTTTCCTAGAATGAGCTCTTGTAGATCAGGCTGGCCTCGAACTTACAGAGATCTGCCTGCCTCTGCCTCCTGAGTACTGGGATTAAAGGCGTGCGCCACCACTGCCTGGCTCATGTTTTATTAATTTTTATATTGAATACTAGGAGATGAAGTTTTAGGCTACCAGTTAAATACAAATCTATATTAAAATTAAATTTGTTTCTTCTAGCTTTTTGAAATGTGATTATTAGAGAATTTAAAATTAAATATCTCAGATTTTTTATTTGAATACCATTTTAAATAAAATATTTATTATTATTATTAAATTGACAATGTCATTAAAAGCCACATTTTACTCAAATTTTTATCATCATGTTATTGTCTCATTACCTTACTTTGCTCTTTGTTGCACAAATTAAAGGGACAGGTGGCCCCGTAGAAAGCTCATTTCCTTCTTATACCTCTACTTTTTGAGCTGTAAATTGTATACTAGCAATCTTCAAAATCAGATTAGGTTGTTAAGATTACGACAGTAATTAGCAGAAATGAGCAGTCTCAGAAGCATATACGAGAAGTCATATGTGATTCCCAGCCCTTATGAGAGAAAGGTCATGCTGGGACACAAGTCATGAACTTTTGAAAAATCTTTCTTTATGTAGAAAGTGACTTGCTTTGAATAGTTTTCATTTTATATGATAAATAATGGGGAAAATTTAATGACTAAAATAAATATATATTGATTTGTGGTTCGAAGCATTTCAGAGAGCATGAGAGCCAGCATCACTAGTATTTGAATTTGCTAGAAATAAATTTGGTCTGCCGGCTAACCAACCGTTTACTAGTAACATATTAGCAATGATGCTGGCTGTCATGATATTGCCAAGTGTCCATTCGTTCAGTTTAAAACAGTAGGTCAGGCGTGTTAGACCAAGTAGCGAGAGTGGGTATAAATTAGCCAAAATCTATAACATGAAGCTATAACATCTGGTGTCCATGGTTACCAGAGTTTAGAGACAACTCAAAGATTAAGACTCAGGAGATTCTTAGCAGACTAGAATTAAACTACTGGAGCCTCAATGCAAGCAGCACCGTGCTGGGAACAATCACGAAGCTGTGCAAAGGCTGAGTGTGAGACAGAAAAGGCAGAAGAGGACAGAATACAGCCATGCTCCGGTGACAGAACATTCTGAGCACACCTTGGATACTAAGTTGGCAGTTTCTGTCGTTCTGTGCATGAAAATTTTTACCTTCCCTCCTCCCCACCGTGTTGATGTAGTTTCTATGCTACAGACCTCTGTTTACAGACTTTGACATTAGCCAAGCCAGATAACCTCAGTGAGTTATTGAAGTTTTTAAACTGTGTCCATCTGCAATGTAAGGCATATCAAATTAGCTTCATGGAAGCACTGGAGAGCCAAATTTTAAAAATACATGAACACGTAAGTTATGTATAACTGTATTATGTACGTTATATAAGCATGCTTATGAATATGTATGCATGTTTATATAACATACATAATACAGAGATACGTCTGTATACATACACATATTCATATGCATGCTTATATAGCATGTTTATATATTATGCTAGAAATTACCTAAGAGATACTTGCAAGTTAGTTTTCATTCATATCTGGGGGGCTAAGACTAAACTATCTTAGTTTTAAAATGTTAAAGATTCCACCAATATTGTCAAACCCTCTTTACTTACACACTGGATCAGTGCTGCAGAAGGTTTCCAGCCTACCCCCGAGGTTCTTGATGAAGAGAAACTAGTGGCTGATTGGTGCTGTATCAGCCCTTCAATGGCAAATGCTTGACAGTAGTGTTTTGCTTTGGTTAATATTCAAAGCACTGGGAGCCAGCAAGATGGCTCAGGAGTAAAGGCACTTGCCGCTCAACTTAAAATACTGGCTCAGCTTACTGTTGGTATAAAAATCACAGTATTTGTGAGATCCAGACATGCTCACGCAGGAGCCCCATCTCTTTTTGAAATGCACTGATGACTGTAGAGGGACAAAAGGAAATTTCTTGAATAATTAGCTGTTCCTTGGAAACCAGGAACAAACTCAAACAAAAGTGAATTGCTGATTGTCTGTGCCCAGTGTGAACTGCCCGTCTTATTAGTTACATAACTCATGGAGAGCCAGTGCTGGGTGTTTTGAGATTAATTTTGAGCTGTGTTTGGAATAGTGCCTGTGGGCCATTTAGGGGAGGGAATACAGTCTTAACACAAGTTCTGCTTTTTAAAAACATTATCATTTCTTTAGCGGAATATTCATATATATGACCTGCTTATATAATAATTACTTCTCAAACGAGATCTAGGCTTGACTTTTAACAGAAACAGCTTCTAGTATTTCATTCTCCCCTTAATTAAAAGATTTTTATTTCAGTGTGGGTTGCTTTTCCCTAACCACTTGTTTATGATTCTTGACAGGAAAATCAAACACCTGACAAGACCTTTGCTCCTTACTCCAAAGTCCTTGCATACAAGTCTTTATAGTTCCGGAAACATAAAGTTCTCTGTTCCAGTTCAAGAACCATATTGGGAGATCTTGTGCATGAATAGACATTGAAGTAATTAAATTACAAGAGCGGCATCTTGTCTTTTATAGGAATCATTTTCTATACTGTAGCCATTTTCTCCTTGAATAACCTCTTGTTTCTGTAAGCCCTGTCACACAATCTGCTTTCATTTGCTTCTCTCCTCATTAGGGTGCTGCTGGCAGTGCAGAAGGCTTACCCACGTGTTCAAACCGATGAAGGATTCAGCACCCTCCACAAGTCTGTTACACATCTGCTGAACACCCTGGACTCCCCAGCACAAGGTATCGTAGCCTCATCTTCCTGGACTAAATGCAGCATCACAAAGCCCATCAGAAAAACGAAGCAGAAAACAGCTGATGTAATCATGTCTATCCAGTGTTATTCCTAGATGAGGATTTGTGCTACCTATAAGTCCGTGCCTAGAGTCGAAATGTGAAGGGAAGCCATGGTCCAAAAGAGGATAGCTTTCCAGAAGTGTTCTTTATGTAAAAACAAGCTCTCTTACCTTGTAAACTTATTTTATGCTTTCGATAGAAAATGAGTATCAAATAGCACCAACAAAGAGATTTCTACCGTTGCTCTTTGGAAAAAAAGGCTGAACTAAATTATAAGATTTGTATCTTTTTTTTTTTTTGAGACAGGGTGTCACTGTGTCACTCTGACTGTCCTGGAAATCACTACATAGACTACTAATTTGGCCTTGAATTCACAGAGGTCTGCCTCCCTCTGTCTTCCAAGTGCTAGGATTAAGGACATTGGCCACCACACCTGGCATGTGACCTCATTTTTTAACTTGAATTAAAAAAATTCAGAAAAAACCTTTCAATGGTAAAAATATACACTCATCCAACCTCTTGAGAATACATAGTAGGTATCAGAGCATAAATAATCTATCAAGAAAAGTCAATCACCCCAGTATGACAAATGTAACATGTTGCAACATAGTCAGAAAATGTCACCTGTGAATATGTAGAATGTCATTACCTAAGAATCACATGGAGACAGTTGGGTGGACACACACAGGCACACACAAGGATCTAGAGCTGCAAGGAGCAAATCCCCACTGTGCAAGCAAACACAGGTTCACATTTACCTCTTCTGAAGGAATTCAGGAGTATGCTTTCTTGTCTGCATTTGCCAGTTTTTAAACAAGTGGGCTTCTGCTTTTGGATTCTAAAGTAAGCATCCTGCCAGCCTCAGATGAAAAGCCCACTGCTCCTCGCATTGTCTCAGGTGCCTCATGAAAAGCAGGCTCTAGAAGCCCGTGAAGAGTTCTCAGTGCGGAGTCCCACCCGCTTAGCTACCAGTTTCTGTTGGGGAAGATGTGTTTTCTACCTACAGCTTCAGAGCTAACGGCTTGCTGGAAGGGTTGAAGCAGGATTGTTTCTAATGTTAACGTTTTTATGAACACCGGAAGAGGTTTGCTCTCTTCAAAATCTGGGCTGGAGAACTAGGCAGTGCTAATTATTCCCTCTTTTGTTTTTAATACTTGCATTTTAAAGACTTGAGAATGTCACATTTCTCTGACCATTCTCTTTTATTCTCCTTTAGACTTACAACTTATAATTACCACTACTGCTTCTAATAACATAATTAATAATAATATAAATCAGAGTTATCAAGTTAAGATTTCTTCCCCCCCAAAGACAAAAGCTTATCCATGTTTTAGAAGCCAGAAGTAAACAATACTTCTAACTAACCTCACAGCAAAAACTCTTTCCTGGTGAATGATGTAATTCGGTTTTCTATCTTTCTATATTTAGCAATGTCCAAGATTTATATCTATGACTATGCCAATGACCTTAGAAAATACTAAAGCATGCTATGGGATGGTCAAGGTGACAAGAAAATGCGACCAGAAAAGGCATTTTTGCCTCCAAAATTGGATGTGCTTAACTCCTCTTTGTTAGTAAATCTATGCACTTGTGAGGCCTTCAGTCTGGGTAGCAGTGTGATGCGTTCAAGTCTATTTCCCTAGTCATTAATTCCAGGTCCCCACCTGCTTGAACAGAAATGCCATGGCCTTTGAAAGTTTTCCACAGCTATTTCTAGAGATTCTTCAGGAAACTCAAATTCAAACCAGCGAGGCTAATTCGTCTACACGAGAGCCTCTGACCACAGTTCAGACACCTGCCACCTCAGCCAGGTCACCTCATGTTGGGGCTCTGTGGTTTCTAACCGTATATTTGAAGCGCATGCGCTTGTTACCTGGGCTTTGCATTCACTTAAGGTAGAGAGTGACTCGTGGTGGAGCTGGTTAGCTCCTGTGGCTCTCACGGGCAGCGCTTTTTCAAATGAAGAAGATGCATGTACTGTCTGTGTCAACACTATGTGATTTTATTATCAAAACCATTCTGAAATATCATCCCATTTCACAGCAAAAGACACTGGCTTTCTATGTGCCACTCTGCCAGGAAGAGGCCAGTCTGAGAGCGGACCCTGGACCTGTTTATTCCCAAGCCCAGGTCCCTTAAACTTTTATATATATATATGACCGGACTCATGCTTCCTTTCTGAGACACAGACACACGGGAGCACACCAGTATCTGCTCTGTCTCCTGCCACTGATGGGGTGTGACATGCCATGCCACACTTCTTCCCACATGACATACTTCACAGCCATCACCCGTGTCCTACACATCCTGATACCTTTCTTCCTGCTCCCTATGGCTTGTCTCTGATCCAGCCTGAATTGGAAGCACACTTAGGGCATTTTTTAGAAGCCTCCACATCAGCTATGAAGACACAGGGATGCTCTTGTCTCCTCTCTTTATTTTAAGAGGTCTAATTCTGTGCTCTGTTGAATCCACGACCCTTAGATCGTGTCCCTCTCGCAGTCCCTTTTATGAAGAGTAAATTTTAGGAGCAGAGGTCACTTGTGTGAACCACGGGCATGTGCTCTTCTGCAAAGTCATAAATCCAGGGAAAAAATATTTTACTATAGAAAACAGGGTGGGCAAGATTGCTTTGGGGGAAGCCCTTTCCTTGAAAGCCTGATGACATCCCCATGTGTGTTATGGGACATACATACCCACATGCACACACATACTATAACATGCGCAATAATAAATAAACTAAAAGTTGGCTATTAAAGCAAAGTAATCCTTCCTGGCTTCTAGTCAGCACAGCACAGATGTCTTCACATATCCATGTTTACTCTTACATTATTCTTAATACCCAGGATATGGAAACAGGCCTTATGTCCATCAACACAAGAATGCATAAAGAAACTAAGGCACCTACAGCAAGGGAGCATTGTGTTAAGTTAAATAAGCAAGGTTAAGAAAGAAAAATCTCACATTTACCGTTATATATGGAGCCTGTATTTAAGTTTAGGTAGATAAATATGAGACAGACAGACAGACGAACAGATAGATAGATAGATAGATAGATAGATAGATAGATAGATACATAATTAGACAGATGGAAAGACAGAAAGCAAATTATGAAGGAGGCTATGGAAAAGTGGAAAACAGGAGAGCAGTGGGTGTGTGTCATGGAGGCAGAAGGGTGCTACTGGAAAGCTGGAGGGGTTCAGCAAGCAGGAGAGAGGGAGTAAAGCAAAGCAGTGGAGGGTAAACAGGTACAAAGTATAATGATATACATGTGTACATACATATCTACACTACTGCTGTGCGTGTGTACACACACACACACACACACACACACACACACACACACCCCTGAAAACGTCCCAGAGCAGGGCAGCAAGATGGCTCAATGGGTGCCTGCTGACAAGAATGATGACCTGGGTTCAGTCTGGGACCCACCAGTAGAAATCCAACTCTCAACTTCTGAACTCAACCCTCATATCTCAGTACACATGAGAAATATAAATAAGCAAATAAATGAATGAATAAATAAATAAGTGGAAAAAGTAGAAAATGTCACAGTGAAACCCATTTCTTTGTATGCCACCCCCAAAATTAACAATAATAAAAACCCACTTACTGATGCAGAACGGTTATCTCGCTGTCTGTGGGCACCATTTTATTCATGCCTAATTCTGTAAAAGCCATATAAGTCAAATCTTGCTTTTTAATGGTTTTAACACTTCCCCATTCATTTTGGTCTGTCTATACACTGGTGAGAGTATTTCTTTCAAAGTACTTTATAGTCCTTAGTAGACAGAGGGAAAAGTTCTATTTACATTTGAGGTTAAGTCTCACTGATACCATGAAGCTAACTTATCAGTTATTCACTTTAATAACTCAATGAAAAAGAGAAACTTTATAACCAGAGAATATACAAATGCTAACAATGCTTCTGAGAGCCTCACACAGAAGTTCAAAGTTCAAAGTAAGACAGACCTTAGGAAATGGCTTTGAATACCTTTCCATTGAAAAATAACATACATCTTAATAGATTTCTGTCCCTAATTCTTCAATATAGAGGTAAGAGTAAGTAATAGTTCTACCATTACTGATTGGGTTATTTATTCTGAGTGTCTTTGTTGCTGGTCTTTTAACTCGATGATACATGTTCTATACATAGGACAATAATATCCAATTGCCCTTTGGATAAATCTCAGAAAAATTCACTCCACTGAACAGGAAAACTGAAAAGGCCACTCTGACAGTTGCTAGAGGCCAAGCCAGCTTAGACATGAATGAATGATACAGAAGTTGGATGGACGTGGGGTTAAATTCTGGGGTATTCTTGCTTATATACATTTATTTCACTAAAACAGAAAACATCAAAAACTTAGGGTGTCTGCAGAGCTTTGCACAAGGACATTGTCACAGGACTGTAGAGCACATGATGCAGAAACAGTGGGAGAGCCAGTAGGTCAGCTGACTTAAGGTCCTACTGAAGACAGTGAGGACCCTGTAAGGAAGGCGGCGTCCAGGCGTGCTGGCCCGTTGTGAGGACCCTGTAAGAACAGTGGCGTCCAGGCATGCTGGCCTGTTGTGAGGACCCTGTAAGAATGACAGTGTCCAGGC
>JAQHUG010000102.1:5937648-5989441 GCA_028555095.1 Dicrostonyx torquatus | reverse complement strand
TGCTCTGTGCCTTCTTGTTTGAGATCACGACACAATCCTATTTACGCTGGCCGATGCTCGTTCATAGTTGGGTCCAGGGATCACTGCCTGCTTTTGGAAAGGAAGTACAGATTAGTGATGGCAACTGTTTCCTGTGTCTACATCTGGGGGCAGGGCAGAAAAAAAAACAATCCAGTGATACATTCGACTGAAAGTGGGTTCATTTGGTTGATAGACTGCTTGGTTCACAATCTTAATTACGCTGTCTGAAAGTCAGCTATGAAAAGAGGTATCAGGACATAACAACGTGCTGGTCTGATGTGTGCATGAAAAAAGTGGCTGGAAAGCCCGTAGACTGGGATTATTTTAATCAAGAGACATCATTTCCGACAAACACCTTAAATGTCCCCAAAGAACATCAATATCATTTGTAAAATATTTTTATTTCCCATTATTAATTTGACTTGAGATATTTTTTGGGGGGTGAGGAGTTGTGTGTTTGAACAAAAACATTCTGTTTATCTATGCATTGTTCCTGTAGGTGACAATTCAACGCACCTGTGGAGGGATGACGGTGATGAACAGACGCTGTCTCCGAGCAGTCTGGCTGCGCAGTAAGTGGTAGTTTCTGACCGTGGCTTAACTGGCGGAAGAAACAAAAATCCTTTGTAAACCCTTGGAAAACCCTGCAGCACTAGAGCCAAAGGACATTGTCAAGCTGCAGTGAGGTCGGAACTAATTTGGGCGTGTTGTTCAGTAGACTTTGGATGACACAGCACGGGGAACTCGTCTTGTTCTAAGGCTGTACGACTTAGAAGTGACCTGCCCTGTCTGGAAGACTCACTCAGTGCTTGTGAGTAGAGTCTCGTAGGAACTTGTTTCCAGGTTCATAAGGTCTTTCCCTATGAAAAATACATAAGCATCTGTCTTAGCTGTCCTGCAGCAGAATACTGTAGTCAGGGCAGCTTGCAAATGATGGGGGCTTATTTTTCAGATTTTGGGGTGAGCCAAACATCATGGTGGGAGCAGATTTGGTGTCTGAGGAGAGCCTGCTTTCCCGGTCATGAAGGTCACTTTTCCAAGGCTGCTTTTATAGGTCACCAATCCCTTACACAAGAGCTTTGCTCTCAAAGACCACAGCTTCTGAAGTCAACATCAGCCTGGCAATTAGAAAGAACTTCCCCAGGAAGTGACAGCAGTCGCCATGGTGTCTAAAGATCACAAACGTGAGCAGGTTTTGAAAGAACTCATAATTAGGGCAGGGAAAGCCAGCAGTTCCCTGTAGTATCAGGCTTAGGTGAATACCTGTGGCTCAAGGTAAAGTTAGAGACTACTTGGTCTTAGAGGCAAAGGTTGCTTTAGCTTTCTAAGTCATGCCACTGCAGTCCTCAGAATCTAGTCACCCCCAATACATCTCTGTACCAGCGGACATTTGCACAAGTGAAACCTTTTAAAGAGTAAAAAGGCAGGGAGAGGCTGCTCAATGGTCCACAGTTAGAGATGTTCCACACTGTTGGGGCATAGTAACTAGAGATAGTGATAAGGTATAGCGGTGCACATTTCAAAGAGCCAAAGAGGGGCTGGAAAGATGGCTCAGTGGTCAAGAACACTGGCTGCTCATTCAGAGCACCCAAGTTCCATTCCCAGCACCCATAAGGCAGCTGACAGCCATCTGTACCACCAATCCCAGGGAATCTAGTGTTCTGGCTGCCACCAGAACTATACACACGTGGTGTAAAGGCGTACATGCAAGCAAAACACCTATACACATAAAAGAAAATTTAAAAAAAAGAGACAGGTCTCACTGTGTAGCCTTGGCTGGCCTGTAGCTCTCTATTTAGACCCGGCTAGCCTTGAACTCACGGAGATTGGCCTTACTCTATCTCCAGAGTGCTGAAATTAGTTTATACTATCACACCCAGCATAAATAAAATATTTTTAAAATCTAAGCAAAGAATGCTTTTGCCATGAAGAAATAATAAATGACGAGAAGACAGACATGTTTCAAATCATTTAAACATTATATAATGTGTACATATTGAAACATTGTGTTGTGTCTCATAAACATGAATACTTTGTTTTTTCAGCACACTTAAAATAAACTAAATTAGCAACAAAAATACTTATCTTAACTAATTTTTTTCTAAGATAGAATTTACTAGAAAGATCTCTAATCCAAAGTAAATTCTGGGCAAAACCCACGTCCTGTTTCTTCTGCCCTCCCTTCCCTCATCTGTGCTGGCTGACACCCGAGCTCCTCTTACACAATTCCCGGGCACTCTCGGTGTAACTGAACCTGCCATGTGGCAGGTATCTAGGTCTTTTGATAAACTTCCTAGATAGCCGTCATACAAATTTTTTTTTTCTTTTACAAAGCCCTTTAAGTTGACACTGTAGATGCTTATTGCTGATGCTAGGTATTCCTGCCAGAGCCCACAGACACTGACAATAAATACTCTGCACTTCCGTCTTGCAAATTCATCAGCGGTTGCTGTCAGTTCATTAGGAGGAGTTCAATACCTGTAAGATGGTTCTCGTCATGATTGATGAAATCAAGGAGTGTCTTTGAAATTCCCATTTCCATTTCACAGTAATTGCACCATGGCACCGGTGGCACAAGAGAGGCTTTGGTTTAGTTTCTCTAACAACAGCTACCCCATATTACTCTTCTCTTATATTTCTCCATCGTTATTCGTGTTCTAATGTCTTTTTAAATTTATGTGTGTGCATGTACACCTGTGCATGTGTGCACATGCACATGTGTGTATTCATAACATACCTTTTATTGTAAATACCTTAGTGAAAAAGAAAGAGTTTTGTATAAAGGATCTTAAATTAGTGGCTTAAAGGACACTGTTTTGTTTAAGACAAAACAGTGGCATGTGCATGCAGGAATAGATTGGCATTCTATGGCTAACCTATACAGTGAAGTTGGTATTGTTAGCCATTCTATTCCTGTAGGGTAATTAGGGTAATTATTAGTTATAAGGTGATTTGCTTTGGAAATCTGCCTAATAGATGTTTCCTTTTATTTAAGCCACACGAGTTAGTCTAAGCCTATACTCTTCCGTCTTTTATTTGTAAATTGATAAATGGCATTGATGACCTCCAAGGAGGCTTGAATAAATGATGAAGCAAACTGTCTAAAGCTTAAAGATCTAAGGCACCCAAACACGGCATTTTCCACAGTCTCTAGTCAATGAGATGCCTAAACAAGAGTTCTTAGAACAACAGCTTTAAGACAAAGCTTTGTGATCCAGTGTGAGGACTCAGTGGGTAAAGGCACTTGTGACACAACCTGATGACCTGAATCCCATCCCTGGGACCTAGATGGTGGAGAGAGAAAACCAACTCCAACTAATATTTTCCCCATGTTCACCCATGTTTTGTGGGCTATACACCTGTTACTCCTGCACAATAAATAAATGTAATTTTTAAAGAGCCTGAGCAAGTATCGCAGTGGTAGAGCTTTGCCTGGCATGCAGGAAGACTTGGGTTCAATCTCTATCTCCAGACCCCCAAAAAAAAACTAAAAATAGAAAACTCTGTAAGACATGAATTATGAATAAATGACCAATCAAGTGTCCTCTTGCTGGCGAGTTGGAGATTTCCTAGCATTGGGTTATTTCTTTTTAGTGTTCCTTCGGGATCCAGAGTTGTTATCTCACGCTTAAACACCCAGAGGGTTCTTTAATTAGTTCACTTTCTTACTTCACTAGTGGTGTTAGGAGAAGTCTCATCCACTAGCGTTTTGATAAGATGCAAGTTAGCACGTGACAGAGCTTGTTATTAGTTGCTTTGACTATTGTTCAGTGTAATTCAAAGCCCAGATCTTTGAAAGAGCCACTCACATCTATCCTTTCTTTGTTACTAAAAATGTAACAATAGACCGTAATGGAGGAAGCCACAGAATAGAGATGGAGCTTGATGGCTGAGGCGGGAGGAAGCAGACACACACACATACTCATGCACGCGCGCGCGCGCGCGCACACACACACACACATACATACACGCACTCACGCACACCCAAGCACACACTCAGAGGTGTCCTGCCTTTATACAGCAGGATCCTCAAGCAAACAAATCACAGTTTAAATAATTTTGCTTAGTCCTATATTCTCTTCTAATTTACAGGCTCCTGATACTGGAAAATTTTGAAGACGCCATCCTAAACATATCATCAAGTAGTCCATATTCTCCCTACCTGGCTTGTATAAGAAATATGACTGATGACTTGGCCAGGGGGTCACCAGGTGATACTCTCAATTCTGTCCCATTTCCTGCTTCTGTTCTAAAGAGTTAAGACACGAGCCGATCGAAGGAAGAGTTCTTCAAACACCTTTTCATATCTATACTCCAGTTTTAGTTATTTAATATTAAGATAGAATTCCTAATATTATTAGCGAATCCTTTTCTGCTACTTGAACCTCATGGTCACCTAAATAACTTTTGGTAGAATGCTCTCAGACTAGACAATGTGATGACGCTAACCTGGATGAACTTCCCAAGAGTCTAGCGTCATTGAGAGCTCATTCAACCCTTGGCGACATTTCCTGTGTCCTTTGTGCTTGGAAGTTATTGAAAGACTGAGACTGATCCTCAAGCGTTCCAAAGTTCTCACACACTACATGAACAGACACTTCCATGTGGAGGATTAGTCCCCGCCTTCACACGCTTAATTTTCAATTTTTTAAACCTTATGTAAGAAACCGTAAAAACGGCAGACAAAGTGTTTCCCACTCTTCTCACATACATTAGTTTTCATATTTCATACACCCAAAGAGTTTATGAAACACAGTACCAAGTAAACATTACAATAAACATCTAGGCCTAGAGTTTGTTTCCCAGACATTAATCAATTATGGGTGAAAATAGACACATGGATGCAGTAATTATGCAGTTCCCGTTCCACATACTCCAATCCATTGAGCTAGAAATAAAAATCTTATTTAATTCGCAAAAAGCCAAAGCTGTGCAGTTGCTTTCCTAGAAACATCTTTTATCTCTAAGCAGCGTATCTGTGAATATTTTAGAAATAACGAACTCCATAGTCCACACGGTTCAAGGAAAGGCTAATTCTCACTCATTTTACATTTATATTCAGCTACAATATTATCCTAAAAAAATCCTCACTGATAAGTCAAGAGAAAAGTCTCTTGCAGATGCGTTCCCCAGGTGACCCTGTGACCCTGTGATTCTCACAAAGCGCTCTCCCTCCCGCCCTGCAGAGAATCTAAGACTTGTGCAGTCCACCATTCGCTTCAGGAAACCTTCTCTTCAAAATGGCTCCTATGAGGACGACTTCCCTCCACTTCCCGAGGTCCTGAAATCCAAGGTAAGCATGGGAGGAGATAGTAAATAAACAAACCGCAGCCCCCTCTGTGACACACTAGGAAGGCTAAGTTAAAATATCTGATCATTGCACACGACCTTGGTGCCCTGCAACACGGTTCTGGTCACACAGTGACAGAGGTGCTTGGTTTTACATAGTGGTTCTCCTCAGTATCACCTCAAAAGAAGGTGATGCAGAAGAGCCCAGTCGCGGTGCTAATGAGCACCCGCGACCATGCCGTAATATGGTTATCTTGTTGAGCTCCATGACTCCGTAGTTTGTTGTATCTTTTTATTTTGCCCCATTTTTTAGCTTTTAAATCCACAAAAGTTGATTTTAAATATCCCGACCTGCTGGTGCACAAAAGTCTCATAAGTTAACTTACCTGTTTTTCTTGTCATCAGATTAGAAACTACTAAGTCATATGAGAAGGCATGACCCTGAAGAGGGGAAAGGGACCAAAACCAGATATTTTAAGCTTGAGCCAGCTCGTGCTCCTTCAGCTACTCACACAGTGTGCAGATTATCACAAACCTCATTTCTAAAGCAACTCTAGTGAGTTTTGAAAACAGTTTTCCTAGTAAGAAGTGCAGTTTAATTGGATTTATGTAGCCTCGGATAAAGTTAAATTAGAAGTGGTTTATTTAGGGCAAGCAAGTGATTTGCTGTGCGGTAAACAAGCTGTAATTAAGCAGGCATGCAAAACATTATGTCCATGTATATTACAGATAAACGTGCTCATTAGACTACCTACCTTTTAGCCCCAGTATTCTACATGAATCAAATTTTCTAATGTACTTAATTTAGCCTTATCTTAATTTGTGCAAATGAGAAAAAAGCCACACATTCACCTAGAAAGCTCCTATTCATCTTTCAAGAATCAGCGTAAATGTCACTTCTGTGACATTAGATTGTCACCTTTCTCTTGTTTTCCAGACATCTGTGCCTCCTTCATTCATTTTATATTTATACTGAACTATGATGTCACTCCCAGTG
The DNA here is from genome assembly GCA_028555095.1 of Dicrostonyx torquatus. Lineage (NCBI taxonomy): Eukaryota > Metazoa > Chordata > Mammalia > Rodentia > Cricetidae > Dicrostonyx > Dicrostonyx torquatus. Next base: position 5,983,134 of record JAQHUG010000102.1, on the reverse strand, counting down.
ATAATTTCTGATAAAAGTCCCTTTCAGATGTACTCAGCAAATGGCCTTGCGGTTCATACACAGTGGGTTCTTCCTCCCCCTTCTGCAGCCCCTGTAAGACTTTGACCATGCACAGTCCACTTTAGGAATCTCTTCTTTTCCTTTGAAATGTCTCCCTGAGAACAACTTCATCTTTTCTTTAGAAGACATAGTCTCTTTCCCTGGAATTATTATAATCCAGCCAGAGGAGAGGCAGGAAGGCAGAGTCACAGTTGTGACACAGTGAGATAAGTGGTGTGGTATGCGGACGGACGGGGTGCTGTGTGCAGATGGGCTATCATCTAGCTCAGAGTGTGGGGTACAGAGAGGGAAGGAAGAAACTTGGCCAAGGCTGTGTGGGAGTAGGTCACGTTCAAACCTTGCAGACACAGAAACTTGGGTTTGTCGGAAGCCAGAGGCATGAGCCTCAGAGAGAGGCGGAGGTTACTTGAAGTCATAGGAAGGTGACGGTAACTATGGGAAAGGCAGGAGAGATGCTTTGGAGGGAGGTCATGCCCAGGTCTGTTCTGTTACGAAAGGAGTTTGAGTCTGGTCTTGAAAGCATGAAATATGAAGAGGGCAAATTTTGCATTTTAGAAAGAGACTAGATTGGAAGAAAGTTATGTGGACCCGTGTTTGAAACAATCTAAGCAAACAACCCCCGCTCCCAGCCCCCAAACAGCATTGCCTGTGTGTGGCGTCAGTAGAGAGGACAGATGCGAGGCAGTTTCCAGGCTCAGTTCAGGAGGTCAAGGTAAGGCAGGACACAGGGAAGCAGGAGCCCTGGGACTGGGACTCCTGCCTTTGGAACTTGCTAGTTTATATGTGGGGTATCCCTATACAAGTGTAGAAACTCTGGCAAAATCAGGCCTTCTTCATCTCATCTCTAAAACTAGGGGTTTGACTCGTGAGTGTACAAACAGGGTTCTTAAGCTAGAATGCCAGCAACAGCGCTGTGTTCTCTGAGCTATCACTCAGAGAACACAGTGTCTATGAAGAATGAGTCTGGGCTCCTATAGGTTTATAAGTAGGGAGGCCAATACTGCCTGCTGTCCCCAATGCGGCATGCATTTGCAGTCCATGGGTCTCCAACTTCATTCACAGCATTCCTTCCAGCAGGGTGAACCATCCAAAACACAACCGTCTGCCCATTAGTGACATGTCCGTCTGTTTCCCAGCATTCTGCTCTCGCCTACATGTTCTCTAGGACCTCTCCTTTTTCTCAGGCCCTTTTGGTGGAAAGGGGAGCTACCTTATAGTGGGAGGAATGCAGATAACACTTTTAAATGTTGAAATAGATTTCCTTTCCACCTCTATTTATCATCCAAGGGCTCAGGAGTGTTGTGGATTTATCACTATGTCCTTGGTATTATAGAGTCTTCATGATCACGTTAATTAAAATTCTCATTCAGTTGCTTTGGGAGCTACTGGGCAATGGGGAAGCCCATCATATAGCTCAAAGTGGAGTTAGTATTGGATCATTTGTCCAACTATAGGCCTGAACCTCTGTCTGAGGGGAAGGAAATAGAACCTCTACCTGCAGCTTTGAAAAATCAGTAACCAGAGCTTACTGCATGCTCTGCTTAAGACAACATCTCACTGTATAGCACTGGATGGCCTGAACTTTCTCTGTAGCACACACTGGACTTAAACTCAAAAACCCTTCTGCCTCTGCTTCTTGAGTGCTGGGATTACAAGCCTGCACCACCACATCTGGTTTTACTAACAAATACTGGGTCTATGTATGTGCATGTGTGTATGAATTGCAGACATGGGAGTTTGTGTCCTTGCTCACCCATGTGCGCACACGCAGAAGCCAAAACAGAACTTCTGGTGTCTTCCTCTACTGCCCTCCACCTCTCTGCTTTTCATCAGGGTCTCTCAAGCTCTTGGGGGTTCCTCTCTGGGCTGCGGGCATGAGTAGCCAGTGAGTGTTGTGGATTCAGTCTCAGATCCTAAAGCTTACAGAGCATGCAATCCCATACACTGAGCCATTGCTGTAGCGCCGCTGACTCATCCTTTAAAAGAAGAGTGTTATTACTGGGTTTTTGTTTATTGTTAATGCTCTGTTGTAGAATATTATTTTAAGATGTGTTAAATTGTTTATGCTGTGGAACATTTGCTTAATGATGTAAAAATATGTTACATTCTTTTATATTGCGTTTGTTTAACTCTGTGAGGCTGTCTTACTGTGCCTGTCTAGAACACCTGACTTGTCTAATAAAGAGCTGAACAGCCAATCGCAAGACAGGAGAAAGGATGGGTAGGGCTGGCAGGCAGAGAGGATAAATAGGAGGAGAAAACTAGGAGGAGAGATGGAGGAGCAAGAAAAGAAGGGGCCAGCCACCCAGCTTCACAGCAAGCTATGCAGTAAAAAGGAGAGGAAAGGCATACAGAACTAGAGAAAGATGAAATAGTTCAGAGGCAAAAGGTAGATGGGTTAATTTATGTTAAGAAAAGCTGTCTAGAAACAAGCCAAGCTAAGGCTGGGCATTTATAAGAAAGAATAAGCCTCCATGTGTTTATTTGGTAGTTGGGTGGCGGGTCTCCAAAGAGTAAAAGAGTGAAAAAAAAAAAACCTACAATGATCCAAAAAGTTTCTGCAAGTGCAGTGTCTGTTTTGCTCCTAGAATAAAGCAGTAACTACAGCACCTGTGAAAAATCTTGAAATTCCTCCTTGGTGACTGGATGCTTCTCAGCGCCCCCTGTATTAGCCACCCTGATCTACATTCTTGTTTCAAAGAACCAGACCAACTTCAGCAATGTAGCGAAATGTCAGATTTCTCTTTCTGCAACCTGTATCTCATCCACCACGGCCATCCTATGTGGCTGTTTCTTGGTCGCCCACACGTGGATACTGACCTCGCAGCCACAAAGCCATTTTCAGCTTCCACACAGTAGACATTGCTGAAGCTTGTTGCCTCTCAAAGCTCAGTCACGAATGTACTGACCCAACATTATTTATCCTTTTACTTAAGAAAGCAACAAAAAGTTGGCCAAAGAGGTGGCTCTTACTACAGGTTCAGTCCCCAGAAAGCTCATAACCCTCTATCACTCCAGTTCCAGAGTCTTTGGCACCCTCTTCTGGCTTTTGCGGGCCTCAAGCACACAAATGGCGCACAGACATGCATATAAGTAAAACACCAATACACATAAAATAGTTTTTAATTAGCAAATAATGAAATTTAGGTTTTTTATAAAGCATCAAAGGGAAGACAGTAGCGATAGTTTGCAGACATGTGGCTCCATCCATGAGCATTTTAAACATATCTAGTAATTGGGGAATTAAAGTTAAGAACAGCATGCAGGCATGTAGTTACAGTGTGCAAAACGATTGGGTCTATCCCAGAGTGAAATTTTTTTTCATAGCAATAAGGCCACAAAGTAGAGTTTGCATACATTGTGAAGTCACATCAGAATTTCCAAAGATACAGGTCAATTACGCTATTCAATAACTGTGAAAAATGGGTCAGTGATATTGGTTCTTTGGGATGGGCAAATGATTGGCTTCTGTGGCCTTCCTGTGCTTACTGTCAGCCTCTTGCTAAAGACACATCAGCCTGTCTTCCTTTTGATATCTGAAGGAAAATGCTAGCAAACCTATGCTCTTGTCAGGGAAGAGTTCATTGCTGTTAAAAATGTGACTTCTGACTGGAAACTGAGCTACAGTGAATGACACTGACTTTTTTTTTTTTTTTTGCTTCTTACAACGAATATCTCTGGGCTAGCTTTGGCACACGGCTAATAAACTGGAGTTCCCACAGGCGAATTCTTCTCTCCCTCAGGATGTATTAAATTAACTGGGAGCATATCCTGAGGACACATGGGGCGTAGTGAACGCAGTTTAGGAGTGTCCTGGAGAGCTTAGGTCGTCAGAGTTCCCGGGTCTGTTGTTCTTCTGGGTTTGGGAGTTGAAGTTCTTTTGGATATTCTCATTGGACAAAGGTGCTCAGTTTTTCTAAATAGATAACAAGGCAGAAGACAAGGGAATAACAAAACAGACATCTGAAAACCAGGCCTATTGCCATGGAGTTGCTAATGCATGCTACAGCTTAAAGACTGAAAAAAATGTTGATTAAATTTTAAAATTCAATTTGAATTGTCATAGGCACCATACCAAAATATTCAGACCATAGCCGTTATCAGCTGTAGGGTGCAGTTAGGTTCATGGCATCCGCGTTGTTCAGTAACCCGTCTCCAGGATCCCTTTCATGGTGTGAAACCGAATCCTTTTCTCTTAACCGGCTCCTCACTTCTCCCTCCTCCCTGCTCTGCATAGTCACAGTCTTTCTTTGACTTCCTGCGTTTATGGACAGCACTCCTCTAGGTCGCTCATGTATTGGAATCACACGGTCTTTGTGAGCGGTGGATTCCACTTAGCATAAGCGTCCTCAAGGTTCATCCATGTTACAACAGTACACACTTACCTATTGATGTGTGTGCGTCCTGAGACATTGCTTCACTTTTATGTGTATTCTGGTTACCCATTTGTCCCTTGAGTTGTTCTATTTCTTGGCTATTACAAGTAGGGTTTCTGAGCACATTAGTATACGAATACTCCATCTGTGTGCTGTTTTTATCTCTCTGAAGCGTAGACTGAGAATTGGAAATAGGCTCACATGCTTGTTTTATTTTTGAGTTGGGAGGAAGAACAATACTGTTTTCCATACAAGTGTGGCATCTCACACTCCTGCCAGCAGGACACCAGGCTTATAATGCCTGAACACCCCCACCATACTTGTTACTCTCCTGTTCCGGTTTGTTGTAGATCTCATAGCCTGATGGATATGAGGAAGAAAGGGCTTTTCACAGGTTCAAACCAAATCTGCCTTCTCTCTGTCCTTACACATGACATAAAATACAAATTAAACATAAAATTTGTTGAAGTGATTGTGATTTAAAATACATCTATAAAATTACTTTTTCTTCTAAATTTTAACGATTTATTTTGGTTTTTGTTTATTTATTTTTGGGGGAGGGAGGGCACATGCATGCGTGGGGTTCTGCATCTTGTGCCTGCCGAAGCCCATAGAGGGTCTGACACCTTGGAGTGGGAGTTTGCTGGACACCTGGTTCCTTACACAGCTATTGGATATGCACTGCCATCTTGAGTGTTTTGCAGCAACATCTCTAAACTACTGAGTCATCTCATTATTCCCCGTAATTTTAAAAAGTATATTTGGAAAACCTGCAGGTCTCTACCATTGAGAAAAAAACAAGCTTATTCGGTTCCAAGGTTGTCATACAATTCTTAGGAAAGAACAATACACACAAACAGCAGAAGGCAGTGCTTCCGTACAGTGCAGAGCCTAGCACCAACTAACTAATGCGTAGGCAGGAATAGCTTTTGCAAATCAAATTTGGTTACTTAGTGCCAATTGCTAAATATGCAGAATAAACATGGCTTATCTATTTTCTTTCCCCTTTCTGGAAAGCTGTCTCAGCTTCGAAACTTGACAGAACTCCTCTGCGAATCGGAAACGTTCAATGCAATAGCCAGATCCTGCCAGCTCTCTAACGTAAGCTTCGGCAGGCTGTGTAAAGACCACGCCTTTCACGTGCAACTGATTGAAGCAGCGGAGCTGGGCGCTGACATCGCTACTGGCTTTCTGTACCACGACAATATAGTATCCGCGAAGCTGAGGGATTTGCTTACGGGTGATCCCAGCAAAATTAATCTAAACATGGACTGGTAAGTTTTCCCATCCTCTTCTTCCTTGGTAAAATCCTGTCTCCCAAGCCCGTTATGCCTACTTGAATTTATCCTTCTGTTTTGTCCCAGGCTCCTGGAACAGGTGTTGCAAATGAATTACTTGGAAAATATCACACAGTTAATACCAACTGTCGAGGCCATGCTGCATGTCAACAGCAGTGCGGATGCGTCTGAGCAGCCAGGTGTTTCCCCGCTGGATTCTGAAGGCTGATTAGGATGCCTGGGCTTGAGGGCCTCGGTTTAAGAAAGGCTCTTTCAAACTTTCCAACCGAACCTGCTCTTCTCTCTGCCCTGACAATAGCAAATCCGAAGCTTTCAAATCTGAAACAATGTCATAGCAAAAAGATTTCCAAAATTTAGCATTTGGAACAACACTTACCTGTGGTTTTTAGATACAGCAAAGTGTGTCAGAGAGCCGACTGTAGGAAGGAGGATGACGCATGCTTCCTTCTATAGAATAATCTGAGAAAAAGAAAAAACCCTGAAAAAGATGCACAAGTGTGCACAGAAATCTCCATTGAGAACTCTCTATTGGTATTCAGAGCGTGGTACACCAGGCAATACATTTCTTCTTTGCATAATACCTAAATATTAGAGAGAAAGACATTCTGAATTTTAGACAACAGTCAGGCACAAAATTGGAAAGACATTAAGTCTAAAAAGGAAGAAAGCGTGTTGTATGAGGGTCACTTAGTATTAAAAAAAAATCAGAGCTGGAGAGATGGCTCAGAGGTTAAACATGCAATGCTCTTCCAGAGGACCTGGGTTCAGTTCCCAGCGCCTCCATGGCATTTCATGAACATTTATAACTTAGTTCCCAGAGTATCTGACACTCTTCTGAACTGTCTGACCACTACACTCACATGGTACGCAGACATCCATGCAGGCTAAATACCTATGCACATAAAATAAAAATAAGTCAAACTGCCAGGTGGTGGTAGCGCACACCTTTAATCCCAGCACTCGGGAGGCAGAGGCAGGTGGATCTTTGTGAGTTCGAGACCAGCCTGGTCTACAAGAGCTAGTTCCAGGACAGGCTCCAAAGCTACAGAGAAACCCTGTCTCAAAAAACCAAAAAAAAAAAAAGTCAAATAAAACCATAGAAACAAAAACAAAAGGTGTTTCCAGAGACCTTTTGTTTACCATGTTTTAATAGGTCCATCTGTGAATAATTTTAATTGCCATCCTAAAAGAGCTTGAAACTGCACATTTAATTTACAAGTATAGACCATTTATGAACTATCGTGTTCTGGGAAAAATTAAAGACAAATGTCTTGTAGTGTATTTATCAAATTTATTCCCAAATTGACATACCATATGACCCTAGGCTAACATGCATTTTGAAATGATGTGATGCTAAATCAAATGGAGACATACTTATTTAGTGGATTATGTGATCAAAGTCTGTGACGAAACCCTATTTTCCTTGGATCAACCTTGGGCTGCAGACATCACAGGGAAATTTATACCCTTAGAGCAATCTGTTGACTCAAGTTAACAGCATCATAATCAGAGCAGGTCTAAATGAGACAGAGATAGATCTCAACGATGCCAAGCTTGCCAAACCTGAGAGAGAACATCTGTTTCCGGCAAGGCACGCACGTTCAGGACATTTTAGTCTAGAAGCTATGTTGCTGGCATTACAACCAAGGTGTGAATTGTGAGTGTGTGTGTTTGCCTTACAGGTCAATTAATAGAAATGTTTAAAAACACTGGAGAGCTGAAAGAAGAACTGAGGGCAATAGGGCTGTCCAACACGAGTATTGACAAGCTGCTGGCCATCCCCATCCCAGACAACAGAGCTGAGGTAAGGGTTCGTTCGGACGTAAGGGCAGTTGGTAGAGGTTAAGGTAGCGAGGTGCTTATATATATAAGGCCTCAGGAAGTTGCATGGGAATCGGATCGATTTTCCATGCAAATGCTAAAAGAAGTCTAAATCTTAAGTGAAGTGTGAAGAGGTATCCTGCCCTTGTGTGTGTGTGTGTGTGTGTGTGTGTGTGTGTGTATGTGCATGTGTGCGCGTGTGTGTGTGTGAGATACTGGAGACTGGACTACCACTAAACTACATTCCCAGCCTTAGGAGAGAAATTCTGAAGAAATGTCACTATGTTTCCCATTCATTGATTTCTGTTCACCCTTTCTCTCACTTTTTTTGCTCCCTGCTTTTCCTTTTCTCCTCGGAAAGTTTTCTTAAACCAGCAGGAATTGTATCTACTGTTATAATAACAGTATCTGATATCCTAAGGGGCATCAAGGTGAAGCTTCAGTTGCCAGGTTAGGAGGAACGCATACAGACGTCTACTCTTTGTTGCGATAACTAAAACAGGATATTCACTTCTGTTTGGTTAAAGCCCCGGGAAGAGGGTTAGCATACGCACTGATGTCATCAGTGGAATCACGGAAAAGTTTGTGGTTATAGCAACCTTTTTTTCCCTGCGAAAATAATAATGTTATTTTCTTCTTAGCAGATAATATAGTTTTTCCACACAAAATATCTTGTCTTTTATCCTACTTCCAAGTCCATTGTCTAGAAGTGTCATGGAAATTTTCCAGAAGAGCCACACAGCTTAAGGCCTCGTGGGACAGAGTGTGTCATTTCTAAGCACAGCTCAATCACTAAGCACAACTAGATAAAGTTCACGGAAAGTTCCCTCTGGCAGACTTTAAAGCTGCTGGTGTCCTTGTGAATGGTTCCCTATGCAAAACTTTGTATTTATTTATTTTTTTTCCCTATGCGAAATTTACAAGTGCCTTGCTTTGCTTTCTTCCTTCTCTGCTGGCAGGTAATGCCCACCCTCCTGTTCCTCTTGATCTCGCCTTTTGTTCATTTGGATCACAGCCATCACTTTGTCACCAGGTCCTTGGTTTTGGAAGCCACCTTTGTGAAGAAAAGTATAAACGGAGGGCACACAGACTGATTGCTGTTTTTGTCTTTTTTAATATATGTATTTTACATACCAACCACAGTTCCCCTCCCGTTTCCTCTTCCCGCCTCCTTTCTATCCCCCTCCTCTGTCTCCCACCAGAGTTAACAAAGCTAGTATCAAGCTGAGGCAGAATCAAGCTCCTCCCCCTTGCATCAAGGCTGGGCAGAGCATCCCACCATAGGGAATGGGCTCCAAAGAGCCAGCTCATGCATCAGGAACAAGCTCTGGTCCCACTGCTGGGAGCCCCACAAAAGATCAAGCTGTAAAACTGTCACCCAGGTGCAGAGGCCTAGGTCCGGTCAATGCAGGCTCCTTAGCTGTCGGTCTAGACTGTGAATTCCTGCATGCTTGGGTCAGCTGTCTCTGTAGGTTTCTTCATCATGATCTTGAACCCCTTTGCTCATATAATCCCTCTTCCCTCTCTTCAACTGCACTCCCAGTTCAGTGTTTGACTACGGATCCCTACATCGGCTTCCATCAGTTACTGGATGAAGGCTGTTACTCACAATTAGGGTAGTCACCAGTACGATTCCAGGGGAAGGCCAGTTCAGGCACCCTCTCCACTCTTGTCAGGAGTCTTAGCTGAGGTCATTCTTATGGGTTCCTGGGAGTTTCCCTGGCACCAGGCTTTTCCCTAACCCCATAGTAGTCCTCTGCATCAAGAGATCTCTTTCATTAACCCCTCTCCGTCCTGCCTCCAACTCAACCATTCTGATCCCTCATGTTCCCATCATCCTCTCCCCTCCCCTCTACCACCCACCAATTACAGTTTATTGAGGATGTCTTATCTATTTCCTCTTCCCAGGGACCCATGCATTCCTCTTAGGGTCCTTCGTGTTACCCAGCTTCTCTGGGGCTGATGATTGTAGCCTGGGTATCATATGCTTTATCTAATATCCACTTAGTTTTAGTTGTGAGCATAGCCTCTAACTGCTGAGCCATCCCTCCAGGCCTAATATCCACTTATGAGTGAGTACATACAGTGTTTATCTTTCTGGGTATCGGTTACCTCACTGAGGATGATTTTTCTAGTTCCATCCATTTGTCTGCAGATTTCATGATGCCATCATCCCCACCCCACCCACCGATTAATACTCCATTGTGTAGATGTACCACATTCTCTTCATCCACATTTTTTCATTCTTTGGTTGAGGGGCATCTAGGTTGTTTCCAAGTTCTAGCTATTATGCACAATGCTGCTGTGAACATGGATGAGCTAGTGTCCTTGTGGTACGAGTGAGCATCCTCTGGGTGTATGCCCAGCTTTTAAGAAAGGAGAAGATGTTCTGGACTGCTGTTGTCACGGCTCTCCTCTTTGTTTCAGCCTTCCCGTTGACCTGCCTTCCCCTTGTGCAGTTCCGTGGATATGCATTCCTCTCTAGGAAAAGGTCACATATGCTCGTGACTCTGGGCTACCACTTCCTCCTCCTCTTTGCTCTTCATCTCCTCTTTGCTCTATAGCTTCTTAAAGCTGTAGGGGACATGGTGTAAGACTATAACGTTCAGTGATCATCAAAAACAAACTATACCTCAAATTAAGGAAGGGTAAATGTTTAGAACAAACACCAGTCTTAAAGTAGTCATGCCTGCCCAGAATGCTTTTTCTACTGTTATTTCCTACTATTTTTTGTACCTTTTCTTCTGTTATTTTATACCTGATTGTTCAAGAAAAATTCTGTTTTTCCTCCCGAATCCCTACTTGCCTGCCTTCCCCATCACACTTCTTTTGCCTTCCAGTGAGCACAGGCTCTCTGTAGTTTTATTAATAGTTATTGGTGCCTTATGCTTCTGGGGAGATGTGTCAGTAGTTAAGCACTTGTGCACAAAGTTGAGAACTGGAGTTCAAATCCACAGAATGCCCTGAATATATGTGCTCTGCCTGTAATTGCAGCATCAGAAGGTGGAAACTGAGGAATCTGGTTGGCAAGTAACTGTATTTATCAGTGAGGTCTGATTTTGGCAGACCTTGCCTTATTGAATAAGATGGGAGAGTGATGGGGGATGATTTCTGACATTCTTGGGCCCCTCATGCAACACTCACTCTCACGTGTGTGTGCCCACACAAATACAAAGAGGCATGCACAGAGACAAGCATACCACACATAACCATGAAAATAGATAAAGGGGAAATAGTGCGATAGAGGTTTTGAAAGAGTAATTTTGTTCCTGGGAACAACTTGTCGTATTTTGAAACAGAGCAAGCAGAAAACTCCCTTAAGGTGAACAGAAGATACTCAAACAATTCACAGCTGAAATAATTTTCTTCCTCTGACTCACAGATAATTTCTCGTGTGTTCTGGTTGCATTCATGTGATGCAAATGTCACCAACCCCAAACTGGAAGACGCCATGAAGGAATTCTGCAAGCTGCCCCTTCCAGAGAGATCACACCAGTCCTACCTCATTGGACTTACCCTTCTACACTACTTAGATATCTACAATTTCACATACAAGGCAAGTTGCCAGATGCTTCCCAATACCACAAGGCATAAGATTCCTCTATATTGATTCTAGAATTATCACATTATTTTAGAGCCAACTAAGATGAGGAAACTAATGGTCCAGATTTACCAATTCTTAATTTTTATATCTAAGAACAGAGATAAGATTAATATATGACTACCATTATTTAAAATATAAACTCAAATATTATTTTTTACAGTGAATAAGCATTAATTTAGTGCAATGAAAATAAAGAGTAGGGACTGGAGAGTTGGCTCAGTGGTTAGGAACAACAGCTGCTTTTCAGGGGACCTGGGTTCAATTCCTACCGTTGACATGGCGGTTCATGATCATCTGTGGTTCCAGTCTGGCAGGGTCTGATGCCTTCTGCCTTCTGCAACCACTGCACACTGGTGCATAGATGTACACGTAGACAAGTATTTATACACATTAAATTAATATATATATTTATATATTAAAATTAAATAATTTAATAAAATTTTAATTTATATAAATTAAAAATAAAGATAGAAAGGCTAAAAATTTTAAAGAAATATTGTTTAAAAAAGTCTTACAAATTAAACACGCTGAGAAGAATTTTCAAATGTAAATGTATGTAGGATTCTTTGGGGGTGTTTCCAAAATGAAAATGTTTGCATCCTTTTGTCAATTTCATAAGAAACAGCCACTATTTATGCTCATTTTGGCATGGAGCAAAGTGAGCAGAGCTCCATGGCCGTGAGCAGGGGCTCTGACAGTCTACTCAATGCATAACTGACAGAAAAGAAACACATTGTCAGCAAAGTCTACACCTGGCTCGACATCATGTACATAGTCTTAAAAACAGAGAAACTTGCTTTTCCCCCACTTAAAAATTAGAAACCCCAGACACTGAGGGGATAAAGATGTTTTGGGTTAGTTACAGTTAACCCTATTTAGATCCCTCTCGTCAACTCACCCTTGTCCCTGCTGTTACCCCCAAAGAACTCCAGCATGCCATCCCAACACCCACCAAGCAGCAACGCGACCTTTGAGAACACGTCACATTATGCCATGACTCTACTTACAACCTTCCAGTGGTTTCCATTTTTTTTTTCCCTAGGAAAATCCCCAGTCCTATACCAGGGCTTCGCTATCTGCACGTATACCCCATCTGGAATCACCATCTCCTTAGCTGACCTTAGGCCCGTGTGGCAGTGTGGTATCGCCCCAAGGCACAGTTCACAGGAAGAGCTGAAGGGCTGGCTGTTTACCCTGATCTCAAATTATTCCTTTGCCTTTTGCATCAGTTGAATCAATTACACAGTAACTGGTCTGTGTATCTGGCTTCTTTCACATAGTGTAATATTTTCGAGTTTTGTTCATGGTATAGCACGTATCAGCATTTCCTTTTTGTATGCCCATATTATATTGCATTTAAAGATAAATTCTGTTAAGCAAAACCTATAAATGTCCACTTACCAGCCTTTCTCTGGATCCCCTTTGCTTTGATAAATATCTAGAAATGGAATGGCTGGTATGGAAAATCTCCATTTACCTCTTCAGTAGACTTTCAGAAACATTTTTTCAGAGGCCATTCTGTTTTATAATCTTGCCAACCATCCATGAGGTTCTGGTACTTCCATATCAATCATTCACTTTTGTTTTTTCCCATTAGGTGTTTTTCCCAAGGAAAGATCAGAAGCCAGTGGAAAGGATGATGGAGCTTTTCATAAAGCTAAAAAAGATGCTCAATCAGTTGGCTTCTGGCGCGCATCCCCTGCTAGACAGAATGAGATCCCTGAAACAAATACATCTGTCCAGGAGTGTTCCATTAACACAGGTAGAGGAGTCACTCGGTAATGCTCTTCCTGAGAAATTCCTCCTGCTATGCTGACTTTTATTTAAGATTGGGGACGATAAATTCAGCTACCAACCTAGCACCTCCGAGACAGAAACCCACTAGAGGAAAACTCCCACTTTGGTCACGTTTGGCACGTAAACCAGTGAGGCTTATCGTTCTGTATTTAGGTTTGCCATTCATGCTTAAAGAAATTATGGAAGCTTACAGCCTTACCGCTTTTTCTTTCTGTGTTGTCTTCCAGAGCACAAGTGGCTCAGGTAACATTAATAACTCTTGGACATTGTCTCCCAGGCCATGGACAGAAGCACCCGAATGAGCACGCCGGCGGGATCTTTCAGTACCATCTCCCAAGCACTCTGCTCCCAAGGGATTACCACAGAGTACTTAACCTCCATGCTGCCTTCTTCCCAGAAGCCAAAAGGCAACCACACCAAAGATTTTCTAACTTATAAATTAACTAAAGAAGAGATTGCTGCAAAATACGGAATTCCCTTAAATGCCAGTGAGTGTGCCTTACAATAAGTATGACAATTACTCTTAATGACAAGAGCATCGCATGTTCTGTCGCCACATCTCATGGTAAATGAAGTATTAATTTTATCTCAGAATAAAAATAGAAAACTCTTAAATGCAGTGCTTGCTGCATGTCCTGCCTTTTAACTCCTGCCACAAGCAGCCCCATGAGGTAATGTCTCTCCTGTTGCATCTTAATGCGGGCAATAGAGGTGCAAGGATACTGAATTACCTGCCCAAGGTCACTGAACTTGGAGGTCTCACGACAGAGTGTAGAATCATAGATCACTTTAACAATAGATTCGTGCTCTGAGAAATGTGTCATTAGGTGGCTTGGTCATTGTGGGCTCAGAGACAAACTAGACAAGCCAGCCAGCACATCAGCAGGTGACGCTCCGGGTGTAGGACTCCGTCATCCATGCAGTCCGTCACTGACACATTGTTGTTAACCTACACAGCTCTGCAGTTAGCATCTGGGGGTCATAAGTAGAAATTCTTGCCAGTGGAAAATTCAAACGCTTGTTTTAAATGTACTCGGGTCAATATTTTCCCTAAACTTTCTAGCATTAGCCATTTCTACGGCATATGGTAGAGCTGTGTGTGTGCAGCGAGCAGAACGGTTTATCACAGATCAAAACTGTTTACTTGCTCTATAAGGTTTGAGATGCAAAATGTGATTTTAGGAGCTCTTTCAGGTGATGTATGGATGTTTAGTATAGCAACTGCGTTGACTCATTCATTCATCTTTTTATTCATTCACCAAAACGCTGTGAATAGCTCTCACGTATCTAGGACCATCCCCACAGTAGGGTTTTGTGTATTTTTAGAAAATTAAGTGCTGGCAAATGGATCTGTTAGAAACAAGTCTGAAATATGATGTGAAATCTTTGTATTTCTCCTTGGCAAAATGCCGCCATTTATTCTGGGCTTGCTTATTAGCTTGTACTTTCCCCACCTTAAAAAAAAAAAAAATCGTTACTCTGCTTTCAACACCACATGCCTCATATCTGTTATCACTGTAGGGAGTTCGAAGACATAAATTTTAGAGAATTGGTCTGAACCAATTCTCTATAAATAAATAGATATGGAATGTACCTAGAAATGTGTTTTTTGTCTTCTTCTAAATTATAATGATTGATGCATAACAATTGTGCCTATTAATTGGCTGATATAGTATTTCATTTTGCTTTTAATTTCCAGCACCATTTTGCTTCTCCCTTTACAAAGACATCATCAACATGCCTGCTGGACCTGTAATTTGGGCGTTCTTGAAACCAATGTTGTTGGGAAAGATTTTATATGCACCATATAACCCAGCTACAAAGGCCATTATGGAGAAGGTTTGGCTGTCAAACTCAATGTTTCTATATGGTGTGTTGTGTCTGTTCTAGAGTAGCCAACTTCTAAGTTTGTTTTAGGTGATTCTGACTTACGTCTTCTCTAACATCATCATTGCCCTTGGTGTTTGAAAACTGTTGATAATTCTTTACTTTGGCCCCAGGTAGTTGTGAATGGGGTCGGGTATAAGTTATGCCAAGTGGGAGCTCCTGGTGAAATCAACCATCTTGACACTTGGGAATGAAATTAGGTACAGCTAGACCCCAGATTTTTTAGTGTATCTAAGAAAGCTAAAAAGTTTTCAGTTAATGTCAAATGTTCAAAGTATATATAAAAATCATACTAAAAATGTGTGATTGTTTAATTCATTCAAATAAAAATTGGTTCTTAAAGTATAGATTATTGACTTCATAATTGGTTGTATGATTTAATATTTCTTAATTATATCAAAGATACATGTTGAGAAAAACAACATGGGTGATGAAAGTCTGACATTATGTTTGAGACTACTTAAAATGAACAGAAAGTTACCACTGACTGTTGTTGCTTTGAATGTTTGTGACTTAATATGTTACTCATCTTATGGGTATATACACCCCAGATTTCGTGTAAATGTGGTCACTCTCACTGGTCAAGTGTAGCTCCCCTTCACCTTTTAATGCTTTTAAAACTCTAGTCTCCAATCTTTCATGTCGCAAAAAGTCCTTCAACTCAATAGAGCTAGCTAAATTCTCTCCTTTTTATACATGTTAAAGAATTTTTTAATGCATAAAATGCATTTATTTTATTCTCATATTCTCATATCTCATAATCAAATGCTTATAAAAAGATTCATTTTATTTCTGGTTTTGGGTTTGTGCTAATAACACACTGCGGCCAGCAAAACACATGTGCATACATTTTGTGAAATTGGTATTTTTTTCAGTAAGGCTAATGTCTAGAATTGGAGGGTTTAAAGACATTTTGTTGCTCTGCTTTAATTTATATCTTATTGGAATAGGGTCTTGCTGTGTAGCTATCCTCGAGAGGTCAGGATCCTCCTGCCTCAGGCTCCCATGTGCTGTGTTGTAGGCATGCACCACCACGCTTGGCTGTGCTTCATTTGGATAGTTCTTATCAGATTGGCTTCCTGAAAGCCCGTGATATACCTGTTCCCAGGAACAAGAAACAAGAACATCTCTTACTTTGCTTTCTAACCTAGATAATTTAGTTGAATAAGAAAATCCTTCCTGTGTCTGTGAACTCACTTTAGTAGTGAAGTGAAGTTTAATATTGGTAGGAAGGAAAATCTGTAAGGACTCTGGGGAGGCTTCCATTTTTATTATAAATTCATGTTGGACATCAAGCAAGCCATAAAATTTCCAGAATTTTTATAAATGATCTTGATCTTTGTAAGGTATATCACTCGAAACTTTTGAACACAAAGGAAAGGTCTGACAATGGCTTTTCTTTCTTTCTTTCTTTTTTTTTTTTAAGAAAACTTTACCTTTTAATGCTATTTTTTATATACCAAAAGTTGTATATTGCATTGAAATACATGAAAGATACTAATTGACGAGATCTCTCTTGTTTCTTTGTTTTTTAGTCCAATGTAACTCTGAGGCAGTTGGCGGAATTAAGAGAAAAATCTCAGGAGTGGATGGATAAGTCACCAATCTTCATGAATTCCTTCCACCTGCTAAACCAGACAATTCCAATGCTCCAGGTACTAGATCTCTCTGCCGTACACCTCCCTGGGAAATACAGTTCTTTGATATTTTAATCACCTTTATTAAGTGAGGATTGTAACTTAGCATCCATTTTCAATAGATTAGGGTAGCCTTCCTCCAGAGATAGTGTCAGAAACAGAACAGCAGATTTCTCATTCACGTTTGTTGCCCCTCCCTTCCTTCTAGATCTTCCTGTCTCTTTACTACCTTAGAGGAGAGAATTCTTATACCTTCATGTAACTATAGCTAGTGTTATAATCACTTACTTAACGACTTTAATTAGTATGGCATAGAAATGCTCAAACTATCTCTCTTTTAAATTATTCTGCGGTACTGATTGGTTTCAGAATTTCTGGAGTATTAATGTTCTAGAAAGCATTCAACGTCAGGGGTCCTTCAGTTAATGCTTGTGGCATAAATTGTGCACAGGTGCTGTCATAATGAATCAAAAAACACACCTAGAAAAAAAGTTCTAATAAATCGGCCCCTTCTAAATTTAGTCCTCACTCAGCCACTCGTGATGTTCATGCCAGTAGAGTTACAGGTTTGACGGTGCAACTCTGCGCACCTCAGTTTGAAAAGTATGATTTGTGATTCCTGTAGAAAAAGATGCAGGCTTTTCTGAAAATACTTATAACAGTTTAGGGAAGTGGTCCAATCACAAACAGAACTTTTGACAACTAAAGAGCAAGCAGCAGAGCTAACCTGTTATCAGCTGGAGAAAAGAATGTCAGGAATGATAGGAATGGCGGTACTCAGGAGAAAGTGGTCTGCATTGAAAAGAGATGACCCCCAAAAAACCGATGGAGCCCAAGAATATTTTGGATATATCTATATCTATTTATATATATATATGTGCGTATATATATATATATCCAAATATTGTGCCCCAGACACTGTCACACTGTCTCTGGAGGGAAGGTGTGTGTGTGTGTGTGTGTGTGTGTGTGTGTGTGTATACATTTGGTTATATATATTTTTAAAATATTCTTGGGCTGCAATCTATAATATATAAAACACTTATTATATATACTGTGTATTATACATGTTATATATATTGTGTATATATAATGTATTATATATGTATTACATGATATGTAGTATATACTATAAATATAGATACATATATATATATATACACACACACACATTGTGTATGTGTATATATATTGCCTGTTTTTATCACCATGCAAATAAATTAAAGCTAGGATGACTGATTTTTTTCATTTAAGTTTTCAGGAAAATTGTACCTAGAAGCTACTTTTTTTAGTTTGTTTTGACTAACAGTGAGTGCATAGAGAGTTACATTTGTAGTGTGAATTAGAAAATAAATATAGAAACCATCAATATGTTTAGTAAATATAAAATGAAGGGTATTTTCCATCAGACATGTTCCCCACAATGTACTGTTCAATTTACCTGTTCTAAGCTAAAGAATACTCATTTGTATAAGATCTTTTCTAGTGAGTCTCATATAACAAAGTTTCTTGAATAGAATTTTATTACCCCGTGTATTCTCCTAAATGGAAGATTGCTCTTTTCTCCTAAAAACTTGTTTAGGAGAAAAACAAGTGGAAAGGGAAAATCTATGGAGAGGGAAAAAATAGTCCACACACATTATTTTATTAGGGAATTTTTTTTGTTGGCTAAAGTGCTGAATTACCAAAGGACATATGTTATACATAACAGTTCCAAAGTGCTGAATTTATTAGAACCTCCGTGGCCATCTTCACAGTGAGACTGTCAGATAACTGAAGCATCTTTACTCCAGAAAAGGATACATTGCTACTCTCAATTTTTGAGGAAAAACTCAGTTTTGTAAATGCACAGGGAGTTTGGCATTTGAAACATTAACAAGATGGCCTGGAATTGCAATATAATGTTTGCTCCACGATGCCGAAGCTCTGGGCTCTGGGTTCAATCACTGGGGCACACACACACAGATACACACACACACACACACACACACACACACACAGATACACACACATGCACACACACGCACACACACACATACACACACACGCACACACACAGACACACACACAGACACACACACAGACACACACACACAGAAATACACATACAGACATACACAAACACAGAAACACACACACACACACACTCACACCCAAAAAATACAGTGAAAACGGTAAGAATGCTATTCTCTTTGAGGTGTGGTAGAAATCTGCATAGTAGTGCCTAGCTCACTGTAAAAGAGCTAATGATGATTTCAGGGTAGAAGCTATGTCTCTTAGGTTGGAAAATAACAATAGAAGCTTTAATTTTTTAAATAAATTATTATTTTAAGCTATCAGTGTTTCAGTGGAGTGGAGGCTGGTTTTCCTGATCTTTTTCCATGACCAGAGCAGTACTATAATAATGGACACTGACTTTTCTGATGAGTCCTTTGTCCTCCACTTTATAGAAAGACAACCTGGAGCCAGGAAGGAGGCACCTCACAGCTGGGGATGAGTAACTAGAATACCAAACAGTTGTGAGTTCAAATGTCATGCAGACTTTGCAAATGTCAGCAGTTGCTTTTATTTATCTCAGGAGAATGGAATACACATTATTTATAGCATATGTTTAAAAGGAAGTAATTTATTAGTGCTGAGAAAAATTCTATTAAACTGAATATAATTCTCTGATGTTAAAAATAATTTTGGTTTCCTCTGGGCACTTTAGAAGTCTGAGCAATTTGCGTGAAAGACAGATGCTCATTCTTTCAAATCATTGTGTATGAGCCCACAAGTAGGTACCTGGTGGTGGTTGCTTCACTGTTCCAAGATCATGTGTAGAGTGGCAGTGATTAAACATGCTTTCTTCTCATATCGAAACTGGTTTTATTATTAATTTTAGAACACTCTAAGGAACCCCTTTGTGCAAGTCTTTGTAAAGTTCTCCGTGGGACTCGATGCTGTTGAGCTCCTGAAGCAGATAGACGACCTTGGTGAGTCCCGTCGCAGAGTAGAATTTCATTCACTGCCCATCAGAATGGGGGAAGAACCCGTGAGAGAACTTCCCTTCTCTTCTGCATTTAGTTTTTTATTGGTTTCTTGAAATGGGACCCTAGACATGTCTACGATGTTTTCTGTGAGTTAGGAGTGGTGGTATTGTGAACATTTCCTAATCGTCGTTCATTCCAGTGATTTTTGCAGCAAGATACACGGTGTAGACACAATTTTACTTTCATCATGGGAAGGCAGAAGTAAGGTAGCACATTGTACTTTTCCCCCCTTCCTTGATACTTCAATGAGAAGTCAGTCCTCACAAGTGTGGGAAGGTGAGACCGTTTCTGGCAGCATTTAACATTTGATCTCCGCTGGCCTCAGCATCACCAGGATGTCACTGGAAAAGGCTGTAGAGTTAACAAAGGCAAATGGGGAGACTCAAAAGAAAATAAGCCTAAATAAGTATTCAAGGTTGGATCTTCCTTTCAGGGTCATTGAAAAGGAACAAGCTGCAGAGAATCAAAGGCAGCTGTCTGAACTTACATATTCCCTCTGCCAAGTCCCCACCTTCAACCTAGAGATGCAAGACATCTAATTCAGGCTGTGTCTGATTCACTGTTGCTATGCAACCACAAGGATGAAGAAGGGATTGAGAGCATCAGAATTTGGCAGCAGCAGAGCAAATACCCTCTTCCTCCCCAGCACCTCTGGGACACCAATGACTTAGGTAGCAGGGTAGTAGGGAAGAATTATGTCCATATTTGCATGTAGCCACACGATGTATAATTGCATGCATTTGATGATAGCCATGCCAATTTGGTTAAAGAAAGGTATTAGGGGATATATTTTCCAAAAGTAAATGGTACGTCACCATTTGATAAAAATGTCAGGGTTAAACTATAAAGTTTTTAAATAAATTTTATCATTCCTAACTTTTAAAATAGGAGATGAGGCTCAGAATTTAAAATCAGATTAAAGTAAATACAGCAGTAAGCATAACACATTTGAAGACCTGGGCTTGATGCTCAAAACTGATTGCAAATATGCACACACATGTTCACACACACATACATATATATGTGTTTGTTAATGAGACTTGTATATAATTATACAGGTAAGATACAGTTAGACCTGGGAGCTGTTACTGCCTCTGCAAAGCATTTCCTTGTGTCCATATCCCAACAGGTCTAGAGACTCCTCTTTTGTTATGTTGACTCCCAGTATCCACGGGAGGCCACTGTGTTCAACAGCAGTATAGCGCTCCCTCACCAACGTCTCCAGCAAGTAAAGGCTTTTACTTTTAAATGTCTCCAGCACGTAAAGGCTTTTACTTTTAAACGTATTGAGAAATGTTTTTAGGAAGTTGCCCTCTGTGAGGAACAAGGACTTGTTTCGGATAAGGTACGGAAACTTGTTTAGAAAGGATTTATGGCAGTTGTGGCTCAGTCTTTATGATGAGCAAATTAATAAAACCTTAATTGGTCAAATGATTTGGTGACTTGGGATTTCATATTTACCCTTGGTCCCTGCTGTTTTCCTCACAAGGAATCCTCCAATTGAAGAATAATTAAACCCTCTTTCTTCTGGAGTGATTACTTAAAATTAAATCTTGATCTTTTTGTCTAGGTTAATTTAGACACGAAGAGAGATGAGTCACATAAGGCTTCATTGTTTATTTATGGTGGTGGTACCAGGAATCAAATCCCAGACTTTGTGCATGCAAGGCACACACATGCTGTACCACTGACCTGTGCCCCCCAAATTGTCTATTGACGATATTGAAAGTGTCAAGTATCTAATATAGACCACCATCTTTCTTAGATGTTTCAATATTGTGGCTTTTATTTTATTTTATTTTTAAACTATGTGGCTATATGTAGCCTCTGCGAGGGTACTAGTGCAGGTACCCATGTTGTCTAAAGATGATGTCAAACCCCTGGAGTCGGAGTTGCAGGTGACTGTGAGCTACGCAATGTGGGTTCTGGTTTGCAAGTGCTTTTAACTGCTGAGTCATCTCTCCAGCCCTTCTGTGGTCCAGCTTATACTCACTCCGCAGAGACTTTTAACTGCTGAGTCATCTCTCCAAGCCTTCTGTGGTCCAGCTTATACTCACTCCGCAGAGACTTTTAACTGCTGAGTCATCTCTCCAGGCCTTCTGTGGTCCAGCTTATACTCACTCCGCAGAGACTTTTAACAGCTGAGTCATCTCTCCAGCCCTTCTGTCGTCCAGCTTATACTCACTCCGCAGAGACTTTTAACTGCTGAGTCATCTCTCCAGCCCTTCTGTGGTCCAGTTTATACTCACTCCGCAGAGACTTTTTTTTATTTAAAATTCTTAAACATTTTTTGTTTAGTTTATTTAAAACAGTGATAGTTAGCTCATAGCTTATTTCCTACATGATATACTTTTTTGTGTGTGTAGTATATGCATATAACATGTTCATGTGTATGTACATACATACGGAGATCAAAAATAACTCTCCTCTCCATCCTTTCCATCCTTTTTTTTTTTTTTTTTTTTTTTTTTTTTTGAGACAGGGTCTCTCACTGAACGTGGAGCTTGTCAATTCAGCTGGACTGTCTGGCCAGCAGGCCTCAGGGTGGTGCCCGTTTCTGTCTCTACCCTAACCCCTGCCAAAGCAGGCACTACCATGCCTGGCTTTTACCTGGGTGCTGAGCATTCAAACTCAGTGTCCCTCTGCTTGCCTGCTAAGTACTTTACCTACTGGACCAGCTCCCCAGCCACTATCTGTTTAATTCTTAAGGATGTGTTTATCCTTAGTCCTTTGTTATCTAAATCGTAGTAGAATATACTTCTGCATTATCTTGCATCTCTTTGAGCCTGGTTGACTGTATTTGTAACTGGCTTACCATTCTCCTCAAGGAATTTCTGCAGAACCGGCAACATTTTTTTCAGCATAGAATGCTAGATATTTTCAAAGAAAATTCTACAGTGCTACCTGATTGTTACAATTTAGTTTAATGGATACCATTTACAATAAATAAATAAATGCCCTCAATATTTTGTTACTACTTCTGGAATAGAGATAATAATCTCTCTCTCTCCTTTCTTCTTTAGATGTTCTCAGGCTGAAACTGGAGAACAACATTGACATCATTGACCAGCTTAACACGCTGTCTTCCTTGACAGTGAACATTTCCTCCTGTGTGCTCTATGACCGCATTCAGGCAGCAGACACTGTGGAGGAGATGGAGATGGTGGCTGAAAAGCTCTACAAAAGCAACGAACTCTTTGGAAGTAAGTGTCGTCCCGCTGGGTTAGAGAGTCTCTGTACTATAATGGGCGGCATTCTTTCCTAACCTCTTTCATCTAGAACTCAAAAAAGCATAGCCTG
The DNA here is from genome assembly GCA_028555095.1 of Dicrostonyx torquatus. Lineage (NCBI taxonomy): Eukaryota > Metazoa > Chordata > Mammalia > Rodentia > Cricetidae > Dicrostonyx > Dicrostonyx torquatus. The sequence goes on along the minus strand of JAQHUG010000102.1, from coordinate 5,960,322 downwards.
AGGATTGGTGCCCTTTCTGATGTCAGTATAAGTGAGAACCCTTCATTTAGTCAATCAGCTGCATTGTCAAAGTACAAGAAACCTTCAACAAATATCTTATCTCACAGCAGAAAAATTAAGAATGGAAAGCATTGCGTTTAAGGGTGAAGTTTAGCCTCGCCTCATTGTCAGTCAAGGTTATCTATTTAAGAGGACTTTTTTTGTCATTTAAGTAAATGGCTTACAGTGCTATATTTAATCTGTCACTCCCTTTGTGACTATATTCTTAACTCCAGCTTTGAACCCTGCAGTCTGACACCTCTTAGGAACCATCCTCCTAAACCAAGAATCCACAGTCCTGTTACTAACTCAGTAGTCTGGCTGCTCCCTAAGTATGCCCTCTGACCAGCGAGCGACGCTGCCCATAAAGTAACTTTTGTGCTGTTGTTGCCGGTTTATTTTTAGGTGTCATTTTTAAGCTTCCATCTAACAGAAGTTCATACAGAGGCTACGACTCTGAAAACGTCTCTCTTCCTCCTGTCGTAAAATACACCATCCGCATGAGTCTGAAGACTGCACAGACCACGAGGAGCATAAGAACCAAGATCTGGGCCCCGGGGCCACACAATTCTCCCTCGCACAACCAGATCTATGGCCGGGCTTTCATTTATTTGCAGGATAGTATTGAAAGAGCGATCATTGAATTGCAAACAGGAAGGAACTCCCAGGAAGTTGCCGTCCAGGTTCAAGCGGTTCCCTATCCCTGCTTCATGAAAGATAAGTAAGTGAGCGGTCCTGCATGCCTTGCTAGAGGTCAGACCCACTTGGAGGACTCCCGTATGTCTTGAAATGTCAAATGGAGGGAAGACATTTACTGAGCCTATGCCACGTGTTTAGAACCTAAAACAGAGCATCCCAGGATGTTTCTTTAAGGGTTGTTTTTTTGCATCCTTTGTGAGAATAAGATCCAAAGGCCTTGTATGTAAATCTAAACTCTCTGTTACATATGAAATTCTTCTCCATATGCTGTTTCATTTGTTCCTCCTCTGTCCCTTGTCAGTTAAATGGAAGCAGTATCATTGCCCATAGTTTTCAGATGAAAATGAGCCTGAGTCACTTGACTAAGATCTGTGGCTGACCCTGCCCTGGGCCATCAGATGACGGTACCCACGTTTTCTCAGTACTAGACCAGACCTAAAACCCCATTTGGAAGAAACATTACAAGAGCACTGCTATTAACAAATAGGAGCCTTTACCTAATTCCACAGCCAGAAACTGTAACAAGAATGGACCTGGTCCAAGATAAAACTCATTTAACAAATGTTCTATTATAAACATCTGCCCCAGGAAACAAATCACATATTTCCTTTCCCCTGAAAAGCATACTTCTCAGTAGCAATGCGTTTCTGTGCACTAAAGTGAGAGCAATGCTAGTGACCTCATGGTCCATTAATAATTTGCATTTTTCTTGAGTGTCTAAGAATGGTCTTGGGACCTTCCTCTAAGGAAAGACTTTGGCCAGCCCGAGATGCAAAACAGATTAATGTGGAAGCTCACCCTGAAGGGCTGCCTTTGCCTCTCCCGTCGAAAGGCTGGGATTGTCAGAACCATGGTCTCCCGGGTACCACCACCATCAGCATCTGGGAAGTTGTTCGCGAGCACATTCCTGGTCCTTCCATTAAAATAAATGAGTAGGTTTCGGCTGGGACCATGACTGTTTCATAAGGTTGAAGGGTGTTTCTGCTATGCGGCCAACCTGAGGCCACACCAAATAAGATCTTTTAGGCATTATAACTGGCAACTCAGAGATACATGTAAGGCTGATGGGCTTTCCAAGGTCCCTCGACTTTAATTTATTGCCAAAAAAGGCATTTCTATACCATTTATGAAACATCTTCAAAAAATCCAAGTTCTTTGTATTTTAAATCAGATTTTCTGGATTTTGTATTATTTAATTTGGGGAAATTTAGTTTAACAACATTTATGAACTTCCTTAAAAGTTAATATTTCCCAGCTCATAAATAGCGGAGTCGTATTAATAGTTCTCCTGAGCTCCCTAATGCAAGTGTAATTTCCACACGCACAGGTGTGGGCTTCTTGTACCTTGCAGCCTGCAGGGCGGCGTTTATTTTGATGCCTGGATCCTCTGTTTTGTTCCACAGCTTCCTCACCAGTGTCTCCTACTCCCTTCCGATCGTGCTCATGGTCGCCTGGGTTGTGTTTATAGCCGCCTTCGTTAAAAAGCTGGTTTATGAGAAGGACCTTCGGCTCCATGAGGTATGTTGAGAATCCTCTCTTGGTGTGGATAGATCCTAGTCATAGAACAGCTAATTACTGTGATTTTCATGCCTATCCAGACTCGGTCAGCATAGCCCACACCTTGCAAACTAAAGAGAAAGACCAACATTTTACAGATCACAAAGGCAGTCTTTATGTTGTTTTCTCAAAAAGTGACACAAAGGACATTTGATGGGTACTTCTGAGAAGACAAAATCAGAATAATATTGAATAAAATATGAATATAATTATGATTCTCATAGTAGTATTTTCCAGAGTAATTACCTATAAGATGTAGACTCTGACAAGGATTATCAGTTTAGATCCTGATACTATCAAGGCAGAAAGATTGCTGACATGATAAAGCAAGCAAGCTCCTTTTAGGTACAGATACTGGCATGAAGCTTATTTTGCTTTTCGAGAACAAATTCCCTTTCCAGTACACTTTGTCTCTTGCAATTATCTTTCAGTAACAATTTGCTACATTGTTTCATGAACTGATTTAAGCCTGGCTGTCTTCCAGACTGTATGTCATGGTTTCCAAATAACAGTCTGAAAGTTTGAATTCACACTTCAAACCTTAATTGGGTTGCTTGGTCCTTTTCTACCTTGTATGTCTCCAGTTCCCAGTCCTCAAAAGTAGGTCTTTAAAGGACGACTTTGAAGTTGAAAACTGTAGTAGACACTGAGCTATTTTCTACTTCAAAACAGATACCTGCCTCAACTATGTTACTCATGATAGAAGCAACAAGCACAATTGTGCATGTGTGTCTCTATATACACTCGTGGGTTTATGTGCACACGTATGTGTATTTCACACTCATCACTTTGTCTTGTGTTAGAACATGATGCTGTTTGACTGCAGCTGTGTATGTCACCCAAAATATCAGAGCACAATGCGGCCCTTTTTCAGTAGAAGAGATGAAAGACATATTTTTAACAGTGGACCATTTTCTATGTGCCAGCTCAATGTCTTCACTTTATAGGCATCCACCTTCGAGATTTAACCATACGTCCATAGGGTCAGAGTTACACAGTGGGAAAAAAAAAAACTCTGAACTTGGAATCAGAGTTAGGCTTTGAGGCTTTGGGTTCTGCTAGTCATGTTTGCTTGAGCTTGGTCCCTAAACTCAGTATCTCTTTGTTTCTAGTCTTCTCTTAGCACATGATGTAGGATGGAGATGTCTCATAACAGAGAAGGTGTTCGATTACCTGCGTTATCTTTATCGAAGATATCAGTTCTGTTTTTTAAAAGCCTCTGAAATTAGGATGCATTTGACACAGTGACGTGAATTATCCAGCAGTAATTTTCTTTTTTGTTGGCATGAAAATTAATGTCACATCTTTAAAACAATGAGCTCCAAACTCAAAGGAATACAGTAGAGCTGTGAAGTGAGTTTGTGGGAGGTGTAGCATGAGTGGCATGTCCCCAAGGACGCCAGCTTGGCCTCTCCACTGCCCTTAGTTCACAGCTATCTCCTTTTCAGAGACGAGAAGGCTGTGTGTGCCCAGGAAGAGAGGGGCCTGGGAAGACTAGGAACCTAGTTAATCACTATCATGAGTGTCTTGACCTCCATCCAACCCTTTGCTAAATCGTAGCTGCTTTCCTTCAGTGATGCAGATTTTTAGGACGTTTCCAGAATGATGATGGTCAATCTCTTTGGTTACCAGAAACTTGAAATTGCTTTTTGATGCCATAATTTTATACCCAGTTAAAGCATAAAAGTGCCCATATCCTACTCCTTTTGCATTCAGATTAAAACAGAAAAGTTTTACTTCTTGCTTTTTTTTTTTTTTTTTTTTTTTTGGTTTTTCAAGACAGGGTTTCTCTGTGGCTTTGGAGCCTGCACTGGAACTAGCTCTTGTAGACCAGGCTGGTCTCGAACTCACAAAGATCCGCCTGCCTCTGCCTCCCGAGTGCTGGGATTAAAGGCGTGCACCACCACCGCCCGGCTACTTCTTGCTTTTTATAACTGGTTTTAAATTGGGGCAAGAAAACCTATTTGCCTGTATCTCAATGAAGTCATTAATATTTGACCCTGTTGTAATATACTACTGAGAAATCTCTTTACTTTGGAAGCATACAAATATTAATAACCAATAAGCCTATTTTTGAAATTAAGCCTTAAAATACTTTTTAAAATGCCCTTCATGAGTTTTGTTCTATATCCTGTGCTTTTAACAATTAAAATATTACAGCTCTAAAATGTTGATTTTTTTTATAACAGAAAATATCTTATTTTTAAATGTTTTATGAGCTAGTTGTAACTAGTTGATCTAAGACTCTATTGATGGGACTTTATATTCAGCTAGAGACAGAATTTTGGAGTTTTCTGTAAATTCAGACAGGCAACTGAAGACATCTCTGAGCTATTACCAAGAAGAACACAAGAGTCTTCAGTACCCTAGGGCTTCATATTAAATCCCTTTAATATGTGCTTTCATCACACACATCCTTCCTTGCTAGCTGGAGTTTGGAGCATGCCTAATAATAGCCACACCGTAATTTTTTTTATCTTACAAAACTTTAAAAAATTAATATAATTTTTGTTAAGAAAATTAATTTTAAAAGTTGAAATAAAAGATGCCGTTAATCCTAATGACTTAGCGTTTGGCCTACTGCTGAACTGGCTAACACTGCTGTCAGGCAAATATAGAAATATTGTGGCTTCTCTTCCCGTATCAGTGTGTGCCTCTGAACAGAAGCCTCTTAGGAATGGCAACATGTTCCTGCAAATTCTCTGGAACCTCTATTTTAGCGACGGCTGTAAACTAGGCCAGCTTGGACTACTGTGAACCAAGGCTTTTCCGGTTATCAGATATTGACGAATTGCTCTGGCAGGTTAGGGAGGCTCGGGACAAGTGACTCTTTTTGATTACAAAGCTGGCACCTGACATCTGCCACTTTGAGGAGGAACCAACAGCATCAAGAAAGCGCAGCCAGTCATTCTCTGTGGGCCATCTTCCGTGCACAAGTTCGGTCTTCTTTGTCACCGCAGAGCCAGCCCAACTCCCAATGATTTATAGATGACCTGTCTCTCAGAGCTCTTCCTCGTTATGAGTACAGCTGTCCTCATGGTGTAAAAGCCTGGCTTCTGCACTGGACTTTCATGTTCAATTGTGAAAGCTTCAGGGAGAACCCAGCTCAGCCTGTTTCAGTGAAAACTGAAATAACCGAACTCAAAGTTTTACCGGCTCTTGACAATAAAAATTACGTCTCGAGTTTCAAAGTCTCCTAATTACTGTGATAAGCACCTTCATTGTTAGTCATGAGGCCTGCCAAATTGTCATTTAATAAATCTATGAATGGAGAATATTCTAGATGCATGAAGACTTTAAACTGGAGTTGCTGGTCACCAGGGGGAGAAAAGTATGTTTACACACATCATGTGCACTTTATTTCATGGTCTTGATATAGCCTAGACGTGTGATAGTCACCTTAAATAATATATCAGTCTTGTTCATTACTCACATGCGTTGCACTAGGAGAGCATCACATGGGATTGATGAGTATTTTGACCACCTCCATCCTATTCCCATGGAAACATAGACGGAGTCTTCATTGTAGAAGGGCTGGGGCCAAGGAGGAGCACTAGAAGGTGCAGGGGAGGACAAAGAGGAGAAGACAGCGACTTTTTCTCAGTGGTGATTAGCTTAAGGCCCACTGCTTAGACTGTTGGCAGGCAGGTAGCTGTCTCCATGGTAACAAGAACAAGCAGAGATATCAAATGTGATAAGCTGGAAAAAAAAAACAGTAAGCAAAATGTACTACATTTGGCTTCTAGGATAAAATACTCAGTATAATATTATCAATGTTGCTGTTGTTGTTTTTCTAGACAGGATAAGGATAGAGACATTAAAAATTATTTATTCTATAGAATACTGAACTATACAACTGTTAGTGAAACGTTTCTTTTATTATTTTAACAATGGAACATTAACTTCCTATGCTTCATCTTAATCATAAATCGTCAAAGATGGGAATTGAAATATCTAGGTTCCCTAAGTGTCCCACTTGTACCAACTTTAAGACAACTGGAGTTGAAGGGGGTTGTGGTCACCAGACTCTTTTGCATTCTTGCATGAACAGCCATGATACTGTGATGAAATGTTTTGGCCCTGGGGATATCACTGAGTCAGAAAAGAGTATTAGCTGAGAAACTGACCTATAGTATCTCAGATACCTGAGTCCATTGTGGGTGTATAAATACCTTTTTGTAAAATAAGAGGCCAAGACTGACACAGGCTAGCCATTGATGTTAGTGATGATGAGGTCATCACAAAAGGCAGAAGGCCATGCTCCAAACTTCTGTATTTTGAATAATAAGAATCCACATTTATTCCATTTCACTCATGAAACACGAGCAATAATTGTAGTGTTTATTAAGGCTTATTAAAAATATATGGACTTTTATTATTTCAGTTTCTACATTGAGTTAAACTATGGTAGCTTTTTCCCAGACTGAAATATTTATACCTAATCTAAGCAAATGTCAAGTTCATGCTGTAAAAACTCCTAAGGGAGATACTATAAATATGGTGTCCTATGCTAAATCTCTTTACTCTAGAGAAGTTAGCCAGATAGTTTCAAAGCTAGATGTGCATGCAGGTGTGTGTGTGTGTGTATGTATGTATGTATATATGTGTGTAAATGTGCATTTGTATGTGTGTGTTGCTAGGGATTGAACTCAGAACCTCTACAGCTAAGCAGGAGTTGTATACTCAACTATTTATCTATTTTCTGAATGAGAGAGAAAGAGCTGGACAGAGATAAAGGCAGAGATAGAGAGACAAAGCCAGCATGTGTGCACCGTTGTACATGTATTTGAAGTCAGAAGACAACTTTCAGGATTCTGTGTTCTTTGTCATCGTCTAAGATCTGGTCTCAAATCCAGGTCATCAAGCCTGCAATTAAGAGCCTCTACCCCATGTTATCACTCTGGTCATAGAAATGTATGTTTTTATTCACGAGAAAGGTCTTCTCCAACAGAAGCATTATCTCTGTTGGGGTGCCACACTGGGAACCTAAAACCCAAGAGGATCTGGTACAAAGTCTTAGCAATCAGAGAGAACTCACATACATTGTTCAAATGTTTAGTTTCATATATGAGGAGACTCTTAGACATCTTGCCACCATACAGAAGTAATTGCCACTTAGGAATTCATCAGCCAAAGAAGCACCTAACTCTCCCTTCTCCTTCTAGTACATGAAGATGATGGGCGTGAACTCCTGCAGCCATTTCTTTGCCTGGCTCATAGAAAGTGTTGGATTTTTGCTGGTTACTATTGTGATCCTCATCGTTATACTCAAGTTTGGCAATATACTTCCCAAAACAAATGGCTTCATTCTCTTCCTGTACTTCTCGGACTACAGCTTCTCAGTGATCGCCATGAGCTATCTCATCAGTGTTTTCTTCAACAATACCAACATCGCAGCTCTGATTGGAAGCCTCATCTACGTCATTGCCTTTTTCCCATTTATTGTTCTGGTTACAGTTGAGGATGAGTTGAGCTATGTTATAAAAGTATTCATGGTAAGTTAACTGTTGAAATGTGCCCTTGTGTGATATAAATGCCTCCCTCCCTTAGGTCATGAAAAGCATTTCAAATCAAAAGTTCACTTACATAATTAAAAATTAAGTGATAGAAAAATCAGCTTAACTCTTCTAAAGATAGAGCTTTCTAATTGTTGTCTGCTCTGGAAGGAAACATCTCTTCCCACAGACTCTATAACAATTAGTGATGCTGGTAAGCTATAGTTCTTGGCCAGTTCAAATATTATCTGCCATGTTTTAGAGATCACCAGAATTCTGACTTCGCTGGTTCAGATCCTTAAACATCTCAGTACACCTCTCGTGCTAGAACCGGTCTCATGTATGAAAAGTAGTCTGGTTTTCATGAGTAACACATAACAGAAAGGAGTAGTGATGGATGCATTGACAGCGCGTGCTCAAATTTGAATCTTTTCTTCTGCCTTTCTTAATTCAGGAACACTAAATTGAAGAATAATATGACTGAATTTAAAATTCAGAAGGCAGAGAGCACTTCCCCTCATATCAAGGCTTTACTGTTTGTAGACATAGATTTGACAAATAACTTTAATTCAACCTTGACTGCTCTAAAACTTAAATTTATAATTTGAAGTGATTATCAATATTCAACCAATAAATATTTTAATATAGTCTCATTCATAATTCTATCACCTGAAATAAATTTAGAAGCATTTTCTGGCCCTGATGTCAGTCAATTTGAGTCTTCACACTCTATTATTACTCTGCCATTTTCTACCTTACAAATTTCTGAGCAGTATTTGATAAGCTTAAATACATATTTTAGATTCTTAAAAAAAGCATTCGCCAAGTTTATTACCTCTCCCCTTTTCTCTCTGTCTTTCTGCTCTCTCTAGTCTTTCATCTGTCTCTCCTGCTCTCTCATTGCAGTATTTTTGGTGAGGACTTTTAGTATTTTAAAATAGACTTAGAGAATGAGCTTCAGTCTTTTTCTGTATGTCTAACATTTTAAGCATTTTGAGACCCTGTAGGTGAAATCTACTGGCACTGTCACCACTGTTCATTTTCTTCCCAGAGCCTGCTGTCCCCAACAGCATTCAGCTATGCAAGTCAATATATTGCACGATATGAAGAACAAGGCGTGGGTAGGTTCAATTTCTTTAAAACTGGATTTTATCTCTGGGATATGTGTCAAAGAGGATTAAATAGCTGCGTTCAATTTCTAGGTCTTCAGTGGGAAAATATGTACAAGTCCCCTGTTCAAGATGATACCACCTCGTTTGGTTGGCTGTGCTGTCTAATTCTAGCAGACTCTTTCATTTATTTCTTTATTGCCTGGTACGTCAGGAATGTCTTCCCAGGTAGGAACCTGCATTCCGTAGATGCATGCTTCTTCTGGCTTTCATCACTGTAAGTCAGCTGACACATATGCACCAATAGTTGGCTTATCAAATACAGTCTCCAAAGCAGTATACTAAAACCTTAAAACTGTCCTGAGACAGAAAGCTTATCCGTGCTGGTCTGGCATTTGGAACAGGACCGTGGAATATGCAAAGGGGCCCTGTGAGAACTCTGTGGAGTTACAGAATGAGTTTAAACACTGGACTGTGGTGATGCTCACATTAGTACATCAACAAAAACCAACTGCACATTTAAAATGAGTAAATCTATAATATAATTATACTTGACTGGCATGGGTTCTAAAAAGAGATGATCTTTTGGGCCTTGTTTTGTAAACTGAACTCACTCTTCTAGTTTGTATAGTCTTCTACAATGAAGCAATTTCCTGAACCACTCATAGTGTTCCATCTCATTTCCTCCTTCCTACGTATTCTCATGCATGTCATTACAGGGACATATGGCATGGCAGCTCCGTGGTATTTTCCCATCCTTCCTTCTTATTGGAAGGAGCGATTTGGATGTGCAGAGGTGAAGCGTGAGAAAAGCAACGGCCTTATGTTTACCAACATCATGATGCAGAACACCAACCCTTCCGCCAGTAAGACAAGTAAGTCAATAGCATGCATCATTATAAGGGAAACGACACCAAAAGCTGCGTGACTGCTGGTTTTAATTACATCTTTCTAAATGATAAAATTATCATCCCTTTAGTCATGCATGAGTATGTCTACGCATATGTGTTTACGCTCTTACAGGCATTGAATTGTGCCTTCTCCTGGGCTCATTAGCTCAGTTGGTTAGCATATGCTGCTAATTAAGCCAAGAACTGGATATCCCTTTGTGGTCCAGTTAGACTCACACAGAGGAATATTTTGTTCCTTGCCCACAGCCTGCATCCCTTACTCTAGCCATCTGCTACCAGTCATAGGAGTAACCAAGAAACAAAAATGGGTAATGTAGCATAACCCCCAGCTGATGCCGAGGAAAATAGAACAAAGCTCATGCCTCTTTGGCATGGGCTGAGTGTTACTGTCTATCTAAAAAGATGCCCTCTGTAAGTGGTGTGGTGGCGATGCCTGAAGAAGGTATAGATAGGAAAATTAGCTGGATTCTGTCAGTCACAGATCCGAGGAAACGCTGTTACTGTAAAACCACAACTTGCAAACATTTATTTCATAAAATGATACCATCCTTCCCGATCAGAGAGCAAGCCTTCTGGGTTGTCTTGTGAATATTTAAGATCTTTTTATTTTAAAAAATGAAACTGTAAAATTATAATACTGTATTCAGGAACTGCTTTTTCCAACAGAGAAGGCTAATAGACTAAACCCTAGAGAATGTGCTTTCATAGTCTTGCTCATTCTCTAAGCAGGTCAGAAGGAAGCTGGAGAATATAATAAATCAGTTGCTTCTGGCCTTTTTAAATTTAAAGATTGTATTTACATAATCTTCTATTTTTAAAGGAAAGTCTAACCCAGCTCCATTACTTTCTGATGAGCTTCCAACTCTCCTCTTGGTTTCCCTCCAGGTCCTGACTGTGCATTTCCCTCCAACATCGAACCTGAACCTAAAGATCTCCAAGTTGGAGTTGCCCTTCATGGGGTCACAAAGATGTATGGCTCAAAGACGGCTGTTCAAAACCTCAATCTGAACTTTTACGAAGGGCACATTACATCACTGCTGGGGCCAAATGGAGCTGGAAAGACCACAACCATGTACGTTATTTTTCAACTAAATGTCAAAGAAGGATATTATTAATGATAGCTTTTTATAAACTGAGATCCTAAACTAGGAAGAAAGTAGAGCTATTCCGTCTTCCAGATGGATCAACTCTTTCTTGGTAGAGTGCAATGTAAACCAGAGGCTCCAAACCAGGGCCATCTTAGGCCACTGAGATAGGCTTATTTGTGTGACTTAGTGCTGGCCCATCCCATGTGCCTTAAAAATTTTAATTCAGTACAAATTTCAAATAACAGTAAGTTTTCTTGCCATGTGTTAGATCAGTGGTTCTCAGCCTTCGTGATGTTGCAATCCTTTAATACAGTTTCTCATGTTGTGGGGACCCCAACCATAAGATTGTTTTCTTGTTACTTTACAACTGTAATTTTGTTGCTGTTATGAATCATAGTGCAAATATCTGAAATTTAGAATATCTGATATGTGACTCCTAGGTTATTTTTCTTGTTTGTGTGTTTGCCTCCAGGGCTCCACCTTCACATACTCACTGCCTGTGCTAAGCCATCACTGGATTTTAGCCCTTAAGGAAATGCCTCGCTTTCCCAAGGAAAGCTTTGCGTTCTATTTTTAATCATCTTGAGCAAGTCCAGCGACTTCTCAAATGCTGGCATCGAGACAAGTGAAGGTTCGGATAAGAGTAAACATGCAGTCTCTTCTTAGTATGACCTGTTAAAAGCCAAGGTTAGCTTTCTAGAACACAACACTCAGAATGAATACTTCTAAAGCATATTTTCCCAATGGGAAATAAGAGGCTGGGGAGAAAAGAGATAGCAAAGGTGTTTGACGAGACTAATTTTGGCTGAGAATGCCCTATTTTATTGATCTAGATATAAACCCTATATATATAAAAGCATATTATCTGTGTTTCAATAGATGTTATGAGGAAATTGCTATTATCCTGATTCATTATTTAGTAATATGAGGGACAGGAGAGAACTTCTCTAGAGCTCCTGGGGATTCTGTTACAGTGGAGGGAGGAGATGATTACTAAGTAACTACCCAACTGACTCACCACTTCAAAGGTGTTGAGCATTTTCTCGGTGAAATGTTTTGGCCATAATACAGAGAATGGGACTGAAGAGGGCTAGGGTTATTTCAGAAGCAGACAGGTGGCGACGCCTTCTGCCCCCTGGTGGTAGCAGATGTCGGCAGTTCGGGGGCCCAAGAGACCAGGAAGGTGTCAACATGACTTCAGAAATACAGTTTTGGGCAAACTGTGTATGAATTTATCACTCAGTGAAAGAGCAAGAAGGTATGGTATCATGGTTAAGATCATAATTGGTCTGATGACCCTGGAAGACAGTGGTTCTCAATGTTCCTAAGACTGTGACCCTTTAATACATTTCCTAACGTTGTGGTGACCCCAACCATAAAATTATTTTGTTGCTACTTCAAAACTGTAATTTTGCTCTTGGTATGAATCCTAAAGTAAATATCCGATTAGTGACCCTACAGATTGAGAACCATGGTTATAAGGTGTCTCATGAAGACATTGCATCATCTGTCGGATTCATAAGACAAGTTTGGGATTAAGTGATAGAATCTAGTCTGGAGACATGAACTGGAGGTTTGCCAGGCTATAAATAGAATCCCAAGGAAGCACAGTATGTTCAAGGAGAAGGTGTGCTTTCAACTAAGAAGCACCCTCAGTTCCAACGCCAGTGCCACCACCAGCATCGTGCAGCGTTTACACAGCACCCTAAAGAACTAAAAGCTTAAAAGTCATTTTTAGCTTTTCATTCCCACTTAATTCCTTTTTGTTTCACAGCTTGCCTTCACTTAAAGAGATGCACTCCAGCATTTTTTTCTAACGTGTGAGATATATTTAGTTTTGCTATCTAGTTTGAGTGATTGGTCCACATACCTAATTTATTCCATCTTCCTTTCCAGCTCCATGCTGACTGGGCTGTTTGGTGCCTCAGCAGGTACTATTTTTGTATATGGAAAAGATATCAAGACAGACCTAAACACTGTTCGGAAGAACATGGGAGTTTGCATGCAGCACGATGTCTTGTTCAGTTACCTCACCACCAAGGAGCACCTCCTCTTATACGGCTCCATCAAAGTCCCTCACTGGACCAAAAAGCAGCTCCATGAGGAGGTTAAAAGGTGAGTTAAGCCACAAACAAGGGCATGGCTTGGTAACCTCTCCCAAAATTATATACTCTTTTCCTCAAACTCTGGTGGTGATAACAATAGGAAATGTTCTCTCATGAACATTTGCTTTGCTTTCTATTTATCTGGTAACATACTTAGCATGTTGTCCTCTCCAGCTCGTTACACAGCCATTGTTCAACTCTTCCTCAGGGCCTCATATTTGCCCTGATCCTTTGCTTCAGTTCTACACGGGTACTGCACCCCAAAGCCTTTTAACTACTTCCGGCTACTCCCTCTCCGCCATCTCATCTGTTCTTATTAAGGAGCTGTCAGGGAGAGCTTTCTCAACTTTGTCCACTGCAAATCAGACAATGCCATTCCTGCATCTTCTGAAGAGTCTTTGCCACACTTAGCGTAACATTCCATAATGTCATTAGCGAGGTCTACCAGACCCTGAGTGACCTGTCCTCTGTCTCATGTCTATTTCCTTTCACATGCTCTATTCACTCTGCTCTGCGAACGTAACCATACTCACACCCTTGACTATACACAGCTGACTCCCGCAAGTCTTTCTCCTTGCTCTTCACCAACCTACCCCACCCTTCCCGAGAGTCATTTGACCTAGTCTTGGCCAGGTGACCACTTTTTCTGTCTTTGTTCATCTCCCTTTTTCTGAGAGTGACTATTGTATATACAATCCTGAAACAGTCTGTCCCGGGCACTCTTTCTCTCGTGTTTCCTATTTTATTAATTGTGTGTTGATTACCACCTGGCATATTATACACTTTCTTGAGATTATGATTATCTGCTGGATTTTCTTCACATTTTGGACACATGCACTCATAATTTCTTTATGAACATGCTTTTGTCTGTTCATTGCTTTTCTGTAGGACTTGTGACATAATTTACCACAAAAGAGCTCAATGTTCTAACCATTTCTCAAATGCATGAATTATATGCTTTTTTCTTATTAATCATTTTATGATGATAGTAAGATGGTAAATAATAAACTATTTTGTGTTATCAGTGCTGTATTGTACTGATCATTAAAGACGTACTCATTGATTAGTTAACACAATAACACCATTAATTGTTTTGAAGGACTTTAAAAGACACTGGACTGTATAGCCATCGCCATAAAAGAGTTGGAACATTGTCCGGAGGAATGAAGAGGAAATTGTCCATATCCATAGCTCTCATTGGTGGATCAAGGGTAGTGATTCTAGATGAACCGTCCACTGGGGTTGACCCATGTTCTCGTCGAAGTATATGGGATGTCATATCCAAGAACAAAACTGGTATGAGTATTTTTTCATAACCTCTCCACAGAGCAGTCATAAGTTTACCTTCAGGGTTATGCAAAAATCAGTGGAAGCTGTTTCTCTGTATAATACACTACCCTCAAACTGTTGAGATGGGCTCTTTCTTTTCCTAAGATTTCTCAGTAAGATTTCTGGGTCAGTTAGTTATTAACTACCTAGTACTCACTGTGAGTTGAACTTAATGTGCTTTTGGGGATCATGTCAATTCAACAGCAGTTACCAAGTCTGCCTAGAGGAGCAGAGAATCTAATTAGAAATACCAAACATACACAAATGAAAATAAACCGAAAACAGACTAAGTAAGTGCTAACAGGGTGTGATGCAGAGAAGTAATCAGCCTGGAGTGGATCAATCAGACATTCAAATATTCAAAAAGTCTTTAAAATGCTGCGTTTTCATAGTGAAGGAAGGAGAGAGAGGAAGAGTGAGAGAGAGCAGGAGAGGGGAAGGAAGTGCACATAAGCTTCATAAGCGCCTGCTTGCTGCCAACCTATATATAGGAACCCTTCTTTAGATCTAACATCTATATAACAGAGTATCTGTTGTTGTTGGACACTCTATAATTTCTAAACTTCTGGTAATTTCTCAGTGTTGCTGGGCACTGCACAAAAACGATGCCCTTCTAAAGGTTACTGATGGTCCACCAGTCTTTTTTCCCCAAAACATTTCAGACTGCTGAGAAATTTATAGATCTAACAGCAACCTTCGGAATTTTCCTTTGATCGCTATGGAGGTTCACTCACGTCAACTAATACCTGTCTTGCCCTCAGAAATCCCAGAATTTACTCTTGCTAATTCTGTCTCGTGGAGCCTGCATCCTCATTTTTCACTCTATGATGTTCTCAACTGTGTTTTTAAGCCAGAACAATCATTCTGTCGACACACCACTTGGATGAGGCTGAGGTGTTGAGCGACCGCATTGCTTTCCTGGAACAGGGTGGGCTCCGATGCTGTGGATCGCCATTTTACCTCAAGGAAGCTTTTGGGGATGGCTACCATCTCACACTCACCAAGAAGAAGGTCTGTAAGGGGGGAAGTGCACTGTCTCATGGGGGATGAGTTAAGTGTTTCTGGCAAGTGCAGACCAGTTCTCTCCAGCTTGACTCATTGCTACAACTCAGCAGTGTATTCTGTTATGTGGTTCTGAAATCTCAGCAAGTGTGTTGCTTAAAAAAAAAACCATCAGATTTCTGCTCCTGTCTCTCCTATCTTAAGAGTATCTGTTGTTGTTGGACACTCTAGAATTTCTAAACTTCTGGTAATTTCTCAGTGTTGCTGGGCACTGCACAAAAATGATGCCCTTCTAGGTTACTGATGGTCCACCAGTCTTTTTTTCCCCAAAACATTTCAGACTGCTGAGAAATTTAAATTTAAATTTTCTGGCTTAGAGAAAACAAATGAAGTCATGTCTTCACTTGGGGACGGCAAGGGTTAGAGTGCAGAGGGAAACTGACTTGAGTCATCTTTAGGAAAACTCTGTATCTAAGTTGTCTCGGCATGACTTCCAAAACACACAAAGTAATTCAGGCTTGGTTGGGGGGACTCCTTCCTTAGATTTACTCCCCTACTCCCACCTGATGAGTGTTATGCTCTATTTCATAATATTTTTATTAACTCTTGGAGAATTTCATATGGTGCAGTTTGATCATATCATCCCAAACTCCTCCCACACCCACTCTCTTCGTCTTTACCTTCCTGCCACCCAGATTGGGTTTCCTTCTCCACATCCACCCAAATCAAGTCTAGTTTGTGATGCCCAACAACTTTGGGGAGCAGGGATCTGCCTTGAGTGTGGTCAACCTACTAGTGGCCACGTCGTTGAACAAAACCGACTGTCCCAGCAGTAAATACCATTATCTTCTCACCTCCCCAGCTCCATGCTGAGACTGTGTCTAAGTGGAGCTGGAACAGGTCTTGTCATGCGGTCCCAATTACTGAGTCCATGTGTGCCCCTGTTGTGACCAGAAAACAGTTTTCTTGAAGTCATCCACTACCTCTGGCCCTTACAATTTTTCTGCCTCTCTTCTTTGAAGTTCCCTGAGCCTTTTGGGGAAAGACACGATATGTATGTTCCCTCTATGACTGAGCATTCTATAGTCTCTTATTCCCTGCATGTTGACCAGGTGAGGGTCTCTGCTAATAGGCATCTTCTGTACAAAGTTTTTAAGAGAAGGTCTGTGACATGCAGTGTCTTATGAGCATAGTAGTAAGTCATTAAGAGTCTCTTAATAACATTTTCTTCCTTAATAAGCTGTCTGTTTCTACGCCATGACTAACTAAAAGGGCATTTTTTTTTCCCATTCCCCTCCAAGTGACTGCTGACATTTTTAGATAATCTATACTGTATTTTCTTTTAAACTCTAACAAAACAAAAAATAGCAAAAATTTATCATTATTTTTAGAAATTCATATATTAAGGGATCTTGTACTGCATGATGTATCAAAACATTGTTCTAGGCACTGGGACTTCATCAGTGAATTCATGATATGAACTCCATAGTCCGGCTTCATGAACTCTGTGTCTGATGGAATGTCAAAAATTCAGGCGCTATACTCAATATGTAAATTATTTAACATGGTAGCAGTTAGTAAATAATAAATTACGTGGAATATTTATTTCTATAAATCCAGACAGAAAAAAAAAGCCAGGAATGGGGAAAGAAGTGTCAGTTAAACCATGAGCTTGAGCTGGTGTGAGAAAGGGGCCATGTTGGTCCTCTGGGTGCAGAGACCTTGAGGAGGGCCTGCACCGTGGCCTGATGTACCTTAGCAATAGACGAGGAGCTGACACTGCACTAAAGCAAGGGAGAGGAAGGTGGGTGGTGGGGGAAGAATGCAACTGGGGGGGCAGTGACTTGTGGGTCCCCACATAGAACGGGGATGTCTAGGAGGATGGCGTGTGATTTGACTCAGGAGAGTCCGCTTAACTTTCCTTTTTGTCCCCAGAGTCCAAATCTTGACACAGGTGCAATCTGTGACACGGCGGCAGTGACAGCAATGATACAGTCACACCTCCCTGAAGCCTATCTCAAGGAGGATATTGGGGGAGAGCTTGTGTACGTGCTCCCTCCATTTAGCACTAAGGTCTCGGGTGCTTACCTGTCACTCCTGAGAACACTGGACAAGGGCATGGGTAAACTCAACATCGGCTGCTATGGCATTTCGGACACCACTGTCGAAGAGGTATGTATATGGCCAGCTCCTTATTGCTTGCTCCATTTGTTTCTTTATTATTTGTTATTTAAAGGGCTGGCAATCAAATCCAAGGCTGTGAACACAGGCAGCAGCTGTACCTCTGGACTTTATCTGTACCACGTATCTGTGTATTTCTCTGTGTGTGTGCAGGTGCATGTAGGTGCAGGAGTTCACACCCAATCTTGTCCGCATGCCGACAGTTGTCATTGGACAGCCCCGAGAATCATTTCTTTGGAGCTGTCTACTTTGCTCTTTGAGACAAGGTCACTCATTGGCCTAGACCTCAGCAAGTAAACTTGACTGGCTGTTGTGTGAACACCAGAGATCACCAGGGTTCAACTTCCCGGTGCTGAGATTGCACACTGTGAATCTGTGGGTTCTAGGGATGGAGATTCAGCTCCCATCTACTGACTGAGCTGTCTCTCTACCGCCAGTCCCTCCACCGCTACTTTATTTATTAAGTGCTCATATGACATTCTCTGTCCTTACAGAAATATATGGAGGTTTTTTTCTAACTAAAGGGAAAAGTATTTTTAAACATATGTGACAAAATCATGAAAATTTAAAATTCTCGGTACCATTCTAACAGAAGATTGGTTTCCAAGAAGAAAGTGGTTTTCAACATTTTACGTCCAAAAGATGAGAATGACCATCTTTTACATGTAAAAATATCCCATTAATGTAGGTTGGGAAATAGTTGTCTTAATAAACATCATAATAATTCAAAACAAAGGTCCTATAAGAGATGTGTACCCCTTATGTTAATGAGGTGATCTGGCTTCTTTTTCTAGGTCTTCCTGAACTTGACAAAAGATTCACAAAAAAGTGGCAATATGAGTCTTGAACATCTGACGCAGAGGAAAGTTGGGAGCCCCAGTGCCAATGGCATCTCAACCCCTGATGACTTGTCTGTGAGCAGCAGCAACTTCACCGACAGAGACGGTACAGACCCAACGCGCATCCTTTTCTTACTTTTCATAGTGGGTAACTGGGAAAACAGAGGCACAGATTTCGACTCTCCTTTCAAATTCAACTTTAAAGTTTCTTTTTAAATTAATAATCCTAATACACAAAAGCATCCTTTCAATGCACAAAATATTCATGATGGCAGATCCAATTCTCCCTTTCAAAAGTGAAATGACTATGAAAGTGAGGTGAGTGTGGGAAATCCCTTGACAGGTGATGAGGGGGTGCTGTTCTCTGCTCATCAGAAGTGATTCTCTGGGCATATTCGGAGGTGTGCTTCACAGGTTACCGTTCTTCCTACCAGCAGGGCTGTGCAGGAATGGGCAAGGTTATCTTATCAGGAACGCTCTATCATTAGTTGCACAGGCACGGGAGCAAAGTCATCCAAAATAGAACTGTTGGGTTTTTTGTTTTGTTTTGAATTCTCTCTCACTAGGCACGGTGTCTGTCTCCTTCCAACTCTGATTCACTCAGGGGTCAAGGAAATGCTTTGTTTGCGACAAAGTCTTTGAGTCGGTCGGACCTGAAGGCTAATGTCTGTATTAAAACACTTCGCCCTCAGCTCGTCACACAGGATGTGTCTTAAAAAAACACATTTTGACACAACTTTGAGGAGTTAAGTTCCTTTAAAAGACACTTTTATTGTCACTTAGTCTCTTTCCGACAGTTAATTTATACCCCGTAAGCACGATTTACTTAAGGAAGCATGTAGTAAAATGATATATGAATTATGGATCAGTCATTTCAACAGTTTGCTTAATGTGGGCAGCATCTCTAGGAGCAGAATTTTTAATTAAACATTTGCCTGCCTCTGAAACCCAGGGACGATCATCTCTGATGTTTGTGGACTCCTGGAGTCTGACTCTCCTCTGTCCTCTGTCACACTTCCCATTTACCCGCCGCTGGCGAGTACGATTGTGGAGTCTGAGAGATTGAGGGCTTTGATTGGAAAGTGGTCATCTGCTTCTGTGTATTTGCCCTGCCTTTTTCTCATAATCCGAAATTATTCTTCATTCGGAATGTTCCTCTCATTGACATTATCTTTCAGGAAGCACATTTACTCCGTTTTGATTCACCTGTAAGTCATCCACATGCAATTTCTCAAGAAACAGAAGAGAATACTGATTAACTCAAAATATTCAGCTCCTTGTACAATTCCCTTTTGCAGAGATATGAGTTTGCATTTAAGCTCATTCGCCCTGCTTAATTGGAATTCATTTTAAATTAGGCAGCTTTGTATTTTTCCTTATCAGCTAAATGAAGATCATGATTTTTGTGCTGCATGATTTGTGATGGAGAGTTTTAAGCGTACACAGGGCTGACGAACGCCATTGTCTTGTCACGTGTGAAAACAGGTGTGGCAGGTCGACTTGAATCTGCTCTGGAGGAAAGCTGATGCCGTGGTCAGCCCTAAGAGCCCCACATCGCAGCCCCAGTTACCATGGCTTCCCGGATTCTCAAAGGCGATGGCAGTTTTCTCATGCCTTGGAAAGCATTTCGCAGTGGGGGGGCTAAAGTAGATAAGTTCTCAATGGTTCTTTTAAGGAGGCTCTAGTGCTGAAGGCGGAGTCTTGAAAGGCCATGATCATTCCAGATTTCTAATGAGAGTGTAATGAGTACTGGTGGAATGAGGGTTTCCTATTCTGGCATTTAGAGTGAGTTCTTTGGACTTCTTGTTAGAAGTAGAGACAACAGAACTAACAGTATCTGCGACAGTAGCAACCAGTTCTTACATTAAACTGATGTTTTATTTATACTATTTCAATTCAACCTTGGTAAGACTATTTTCTTTCTTTTTTTTTTTTAAAGATTTATTTATTATGTATAAGTGTTATGCCTGCATGTTTGCCTGCAAGCCAGAAGAGGGCACCAGATCTCATTCTAGATGGTTGTGAGCCACCATGTGGTTGCTGGGAGTTGAACTCAGGATCTCTGGAAGAGCAGCCTGTGCTCTTATTCTCTGAGCCATCTCTCCAATCCCTAAGACTATTTTCAACATATTCAAAAATATTAATCACATATTGAGACTTTGGAATAGGGAACAAGGTTCATTTATGGAATTCTGAATTCTTAGCTTTTCCATGTAAACTTACTACACGTATGTATTGTAACTGGTGATAGTGAGTCATAATTTTCATAGCACTCTTATATTCAGCTATATATGAGGCACACATATAGTGGTGTTTGATTTACAGCAATATTAGGAATGGATTGCTGAACCTTCAGTCTGAATATTGAAATCAGAATTTTCTCCCATGCTGCAACATGATACCATTCTTCTATGTTCTGTGAAGTTACATTATGACTTGACTTTGGAGGTTACCTGGAACCCCATCAAATCTCTTGTCCTTACTCAGACAAAGTCCTGACAAGAAGTGAGAAGCTGGATGGCTTTGGACTGTTACTGAAGAAGATAATGGCTATTCTCATCAAGAGGTTCCACCACACCCGCAGGAACTGGAAAGGTCTCATTGCTCAGGTCATCCTCCCCATAGTCTTTGTAGCCACTGCCATGGGCCTTGGCACACTGAGAGATTCCAGCAACAGTTACCCCGAGATCCTGATCTCTCCGTCCATTTATGGGACCTCTGAACAGACAGCCTTCTATGCGTGAGTGACTTTCTGACAAGATTGTTTCCATGGTGATTTCAGACTCTGTGTCTGAGTGAGGAAAAATCAAGTTCTTAATTCTGCTAAGAAAATACGCTACTTCTATACCTAACAAATAGGTCCTTAAGAGGATTTACAGGTGTCTATAAATAAAGTTAGAGTAGATGTTTACTTTCAATGGTCAGACTTTAATTCTATGTGATTGCTAAATTCCCATCATAGGAGAACATCAGGGCAGGAATCCCTGCATCTTTCATAGATCTTCACACCTATTGGATGGATGTACCTAGTACTAAAACTCATGTCCGGCATGTGTGGAGACTTTGAGTTCACACCCACACAGAAGAGAGAGAAGGGGAGGAGAATGGTGGAGGTGAAGAAGTAGAAAGGGAGGGAAGGAGGGAGGGAATGGAAAAGCAGAAAGCAGTCTTGTAGACAGTGCCATTATGTCATAAAGTTGTGAGTTTAGTGATGGGTCCATGTTGCTTGATCCTGCAGGAATTTTGATCCAAGCACAGAGGCCTTGGTCTCAGCACTGTGGAACTACCCTGGCATCGACAATGTGTGTCTGAACACCAGTGCCTCGTAAGTTCTTCTCCCGTCTACCTCTTTCCAGCGTTCTAGTTTGTGTGAGTGTGTGTGCAAACACATGAGGTACATGTGCGTGATTTTGCTGAAAAAAGGATAACATCTTGAGAGAAAGTCTGTTTCTAACAGATTCTATCTCTTTCTTTTCATTCATTCTTTGGCAATACTCTACCATAATAATAAACATTAGATTCCTCATATGTTTGTTCCTCTTGTATTCATACATCATACAATTATAACATTAGAATCATATTGTTAATCCCATTTTATTTTTAAAGACTTATTTATTTTTCTTTTATGTGTAAACGTGAGCACCTGCATGTATATCTGTGTACCCCATGCACACCTTGTGCCCACAGAGGCCAGAAGAAGGTGTCAGATCCCTTAGAACTGGAGTTACAGGTGGTATGAACCATTTAATGTGGATGCTGGGAACCAAATCAAGGCCATCGGCAAGAGCAGAAAGTTACCTTAACCACCAAGCCCCATTAATATCTTCACAGATGAAGAAACTAGGGGCGATAGGGACTCATATATTTGTCTAAGGAGGTCTAGAATGTACAAAACTTAGGTAATTTAAAATCCAAGGCTCCTGACTCTACTTCTGGCATATCCTATTTAAACTCTCAAGCTAACTCATAACATATATTAAGCTGACTTTAGTGCATCAGCAGACAGGATGAGAAGCACAAAAAGAACAAAGGGAACACCAAGTCCTGTCCTGCCACAGTGAGAAAACACACTGAACTTGGCTTCAACTCTGTTTAGCCAATCAATGCTGTCCTGTGATTCTCACCCTCACTAAATGCCAAGTCAAAACCACCATTGCAATGCATAATCAACTTAAGAAACATCAATCAATCATACCTGGGTCTACATACCTCAATTCATCACCAACTACTTATGTGTATACTCCCACAGAGCATGAGAACATGCATATGAAAACACGTGTAGGCCGGGCGGTGGTGGCACACACCTTTAATCCCAGCACT
>JAQHUG010000102.1:5870991-5935560 GCA_028555095.1 Dicrostonyx torquatus | reverse complement strand
GGCATGCCACCACAGCAGTCAGAGGGGACATCTGTCACCTGTCAGTCTAGAGAGGGCATGCCACCACAGCAGTCAGATGGGAAGTCCGTCACCTGTCAGTCCAGAGAGAGCATGCCACCATAGCAGTCAGATGGGAAGTCCAGAGAGGGCATGCCACCACAGCAGTCAGAGGGGACATCTGTCACCTGTCAGTCCAGAGAGGACATGCCACTGCAGCAGTCAGATGGGAAGTCTGTCACCTGTCAGTATAGAGAGGGCATGCCACCACAGCAGTCAGAGGGGACATCTGTCACCTGCCAGTCCAGAGAGGGCAAGCCACCACAGCAGTCAGAGGGGACATCTGTCACCTGCCAGTCTAGAGAGGAATTCCAGTGTTCCCAAGCAACGTCTGCAAAGGTTTTTGCATCAAAATTCAATTCCTGAAAACAAAAAAATTATCCCATAATCACTTTATCTTTATTCTATGAATATAGATCTTCATTTTCTAAAGGTATCAGCTCACTAAACTCTCAGAACAACGCTAGTTCCATATTTCTGTTTGAATTACTACGTACGTATCAAAGCAAGCGTCCTAGGAGAGTGAAGGTGTAGTCGGGATTTAAATGAAATCTAATAACACTGGCCCGGTAAACTTACACAATTGATATGCTCAATTAAAAATGTGAAATAAAATATTTATGGAAGAAAAGTCACGACTGGCCTCTTAGGATTGCCATGCCACCAACTTCTCTCATGCAGGAGGGGCTGCTTTCTTTCCCAGTGATTTCTCCAAGCGTAAAGAGTCTGTGTCCTGACCTTAGTTCTACACTTTACAGTGAAAATATTTCAGCGATCATTCCCATGCACGACAGTGACTAACAAGAACTAGTGTCTAACAAAGGTCTCTGGAATCTTTCAGTTTTAAATACTAGTCTCACCTACCATTTAGAGGTTTTATTCCCTTTTATAATTTAACAACAACAGCAACAAATTCATGATTTTGTGTGCTAGCTAAAAAAATTAAGTGGCTAAAACCTCATCTATATTCTTTGAGGGATGGTTTCAATTTGCGGGGAGGGTGAGGAAGAGGCTTTTAAGCGGATGGGGTTCTATCTTCTGCCTTAGCTGCTAATTATGTGGGCGTGTTCACTTTGTCAAAATTCATCAAGCTTCAAAAGACATGTGTTCCTTTACATGTATAGTACAATTTGATAAAAACCTTCAAACGTGTACCATCTACATGGAGGTATATTCCCCTGATTAACTGGGACGCCAATGCCATTCTGAAGTTTGATCTTTGGGTAATCGCAACTCGATGTGCTGTGAAATCCAGGTTTGGCATTTCGGAGGAATCGGCAACTCTGCACAACTCACGTGCGCTGTAGCCTCCGGCGCTGGGGCTTGGTGTGAAAGATAAAAGGAAGAACTGCCTTGTGCTAGACTTTCTTCAGATTAAAATCTTGACAATGAAACTTCAGGAGCCAAGTGGGAGCCAGGCTGTTAAGAAGTGTAGAAAAGCCAAGTGTAAAAATAAGTGTGTAAACCTAAGCCGCACAGCTGGGCAGAGAGGTGGGCACCTGTGACCTTTGCCCTTGGGAGGTGGAAGCAGAAGAATCGGAAGTTCAATGGAGTCCTCAGCTTCATAGTAAGCTTGAGGCCAGTCTGAGCTAGAAATCCTGTCTTAAAGTCCCATATAAGTAAATAATTAATAGAAGTGTGATCTTTATGTTAAGATATTCCTAGTGGTCCAAGGAGGCACTGGAACCCTCACTAGTATGTTCGTTAATTTTCTGTCAGTCTAAAGTTAGTTCTTAAGTAACACACACACACACACACACACACACACACACACACACACACACACACAGGCCCGCGCGCGCGCGCACACACACACAAGCTAATGTGAAGCTTTCTATGTAAACCAATATATCTGATGAAGTTCTTACTCTTAGGTTAGGTAGCTAAAGCTAACGTGCTGTGAACCTTTCAAATCACTGCCATCATTTTGAAGAGTTTCTTCTCGCAATGCCATTTTTAAATTTGAGGCAGATCCTTTTCTCATCACCTGTAAATTCTTGAGGTATTTCTGTTTTCAAAAAAAGTCTTCCTTGCCATTACAATACAAGAAAGATCACATGTTTGCTTTAGGTGAGACCTAAACACATGCGTATATTCTACATAAGTAATAAGTGTTCCAGTTTCTTGGCAGTAGGCAAGTTTTTCTCCAGAGTTGTTGAGTGATGAAGGGCAGCTTGATGGCACCTCAGCTTTTGTAGTAACAAAGACCAAATCAGGAGATATCAGCACTGTCTAACTCACACATGACAAGACGGAAGACCTTAATTTGATTTTCTCTTTTTCCAGGAATGCCCTAAATTTAACTATTCCCCACCTCATAGAAGAACTTACTCTTCCCAAGTTATTTATAACCTCACTGGGAACCATATGGAAAATTATCTTATATCAACTGCAAATCATTTTGTGCAGAAAAGGTAAAATATTCTGTCTATAGCATATTTAATTGATTTCTGATCTTTATGATAACAGACTTTTTTGATACAGTAGAGAGAATAGTTGTGAATTCTTTATATGGTTAAATTAATCAATGTTTTGATTTGATTGGTTGATGATTGATCTTACCATTGATACAGCTATTTATATAGTTCAGTATTTTGTTTTGCATACATGGCCCCATGGATTGAAATTTAAATAATGACTAAATTAAGATTTTTTTTGAGCAAACTGAAAATCACTGGCTTTGTAAAGTCTATTGAATCTGTACTTATTTTCTTATTTCAAAGTAATAGAGTTATTGACTATCCTGTATGTTCTTGGAGTTTCAAAGGATGGCTTTTGGTGGCAGATGGCCTGAGTTGCAATAATAATTTCTCCAAACAGAGATTATGTCTGTGAGTGGACAAAGTGTCCTGTGTGTGGCAAGACCTTGTCCCTCAGTCCTCTGCACGTTTGCCCTGAGGAGAAAACCATGAGCTCGGCCAACATTTCTCCTTCCCTCCATCTCTCCTTCATTTCCAGTGGACACAAATTCTTCACACTCACTGTGAAGTGTTGCTAAGCTAAAAATAAGCAAAAGCGGAGAAAAAGCATGATTTTTCTACCCATATATAACACTATTAATATTTTGCTATTTTTTTTTCTCCTGGGATTTCCATCACAGGTATAGAAGTAGCTATTCCTCACAGACATGGTCTTAGGAACACACAATATTTTCTGTATTCAGTTACATCGTGTTTCATATAGTCAAGTATTTTATCATAAATAAAAGGGATTCATTAGGAAAAACCTAGTCTAAAATGCCCCATTTGAGAACAAGCTCTGGGATCACTCACATGTTAAAATTTTCTCTCTGTGCCATCACATTAGGATGAAGCTATTGAAGTGTAGATTGCACTGCCCCATTATTTAAGCTGGAATCTAATTTGGCAAGTACCTAAATTGGTCTATTTTGAAAATTATCACTTGGATTTTAAAGTCAATTTTTATGAAGACCATAAACCGACATGCCAAACTCACATTCAGGCATCTTAGAAAAAAAAATAGGAACAACCAATAAACTAGGGAGAAAAATGGTTCAGACTGCAAATTAATTTGAAAAAGATATCAAGTTACATCGTTTTGGTATTAATTGTTTCAAAAACATTTAAGTACTATAATGTTGAACTTTTAGATTATATCATTCCTTTTTCAGAATGATCATTGCATATATACACAATTGTCTAATGTTGTTATCTTTATTTAGGCAGGATCTCATGTTGTAGCTCAGGCTGCCTTGAAACTCACGGCAGCTCTGCCCCTCCTTTCCTGAGTGCTGACGTCACAGGCGTGAGCCACCACCCTAGACAGATTACATTAATCTCTTGCCTTTAGTTATAATGTGTGCTTGAGTTAAAATATGATAAGAAAGATCAATAGAAAGTATTTATCATATCACATTTATTTCATTTTGTTTTGTTTCTGGATGGAAAGGGAAAAATAAGCTCCTACTTAAGTATTTTAGATCAACTTCAGAAGATTTTGTTCAGTAAAGCAAACATAAATTTTGTTCCTCTGTGTAGATATGGAGGCTGGAGTTTTGGGCTGGCTTTGACTAACGACCTTCGTTTTGATATAGCAGCAGTTCCCGTCAATAGAACCCTTGCTAAGGTAAATCTGGGTCTTTCTTCTGGGAGGTCAGAAAAATAGGGATGTGAAATTGATACATGTAATCATTTTCATGGGAGAAACACAAAGCATATAAAAATCAACTCTGTGTAATGCATACATGTACTTTAAGGAGACACGTGTGCATAAGAGCCAGAAGACATAAGAGCCAGAACACAGTTCAGAGTGGTGCTTCTCATGGTAGTCCAAAACACAGTTCCATCTGAAATAGATTAAACACATCAGTTCATATTCATTCATTCATTCATTCATTCATTCATTCATTGAGTTGAACTCTCAGAAATAAACATAAAAGCTGAAAACACTCCACTCTGAATAGCAAGCATGCTGAATCTCCTGCAAATCATTGAAAAGCAGAGACAGACAGACAGACAGACAGTAGTGCATATGCCATGTTCTCCTTTCTGTAAATGTGTAGGGGTAGGGAAAACTCAACCACGCCATTTAAGGAACAAAGGTCAGGGCTATGATCTGGAATGGGAGAGACCAGGGAAGGGCTCAGTGTTCCGGGGATTGTTCCAGTGTGTGGTGGATTAATATGTGTGTTCTTTACACCTTTTTTTTGTCTCACCGTGGCTTTGCACTTCATGACCTTGTCTCTATGTATGTGTCACAACCTTTAAGAGATCGGGAATGTGCGTACTTAGCCTTGCTTCTCTCCAAACCTGGAGTAATAGCTAATTACTGGACATAAATAATCCCAATGTTTTTTTTTTCTTCTTCTGCCACATGGCACCAATGCTTTGAGATAAGCCAGCCACCCAGCCAAAGACATATGACTACCCAGATGATAAACAGCAGTTTTAGAGATTGTAATTTGTTTACTTAATTTTAACCACGGGAAATTTTAACATCCTCTGAACATTTCCGCTTGGGTAGGGAGAGACACATACAATCGAGGAGAAAGGGGAACAATTAGTACTCAGTTAGCAACTGCTCTATGTCAAGCAGTAGTTTCGCCTTTTAGAAAAACTAATGCCACTCTCAGAACAGCCCCTCTCACTGTTGGGTCAGATTGTCACAAAGCTGTGTGGACAGTAAGAATCCTGGGACTTCGACGTCCTTTCCTTCCTCTCCTCTCTCCACACACCGAGGATGCCCTTTCGTAACTACAGAAGTTTCTACTGTGAACTAGTGCCTGTCGGTCAGGATGGCGATTCAGATTCAGGCATTTGAATGGATGCAGTTCAAACACCTTGCTTTGGAAGTGCCAAGTCACTCAGTCCTGTGGGTTACTTTCCCCTTACTGGGCACAGAGTGTTAGTGTGTGTGTGGGGGGTTAAAGCTGTAATTTTTTCATTTTCTATTAATTACTTAATTAACTTTTCCCATCCCAATCACATTTTTCCTTCCCTCCCTAAAAGCAAAAACAAGAACAAAAACCCACCGCAGCGTACAAAATCCACAAAATATTAATTGAAAGAAACATTTTTATATGCATGATTACTGTTTAAAAAAGTGTTTTAAGACAAACTTTTAAATTATTTATAATTAAAAGTTTATTATAAGTCTTAAAACACCGTCAGTTTTGCAGTTAAGGACCCAATGATAGCGTAACTTTTCAAATCCTTTCCCTACTCCGCTGTGTTGGCATCTGTTCTTCTTACTGCTGTCATGTCTTCATTCTCTTCTCAGAGTCACTATGGATGTGCTGCAGAGACACAATGCCTTTCTAGCCCATTTCAGCCTTTGCCTGTAGAAGAATCTAGAGCAGTGGCTCTCAACCTCCTTAATGCTGCTGCCCTTTAATACAGCTCCTAGTGTTGTGGTGACCCCCAACCATAAAATTATTTTCATAGCTGTAATCTTGATCTGGCATGCAGGATATCTGATATGTGGGATTTGAAAGGGCTATTTAACTCCCCAGAGGGTGGTGACCCACAGTTTGAGAACCGCTGATCTAGAGCGACTGCTACGTCAGTCCTGTTACTCAGTATAGCTGGCTCCCCAATTTCTGTCCACCTGTAAATTAAAAACCCACGGATCCGTCTATAATCAACACTCCAGAGGTATCTATTTTCAGGGATGGAATAAATCATTGGAAAATTGATGCTCTTTTTAAAATAAACTATCAGATATTAAGAGAGCCTAATTTACTCAAATACAATCCTGATCTTGTCTCCTTTTGCATTTGACAGGTGTGGTATGACCCAGAAGGCTACCACTCTCTCCCAGCTTACCTCAACAGCCTCAACAATTTCCTCCTGAGAGTTAACATGTCGGAGTACGATGCTGCCCGGCACGGTAGGGCCACTGTGCAGAGTCACCTCTAACAAGTCTTTTCTACAGCCTTCCCTGGGAACATGCTCTCTGGGTCTGCTCCCCCGTGTTGTGGGTGTTTTACGGCGTCTCAATTGCAGGTCCTCGGGAAACATTTGGACATAGTAACTCCTTCCAGATGGAACATTCTGCATAATGCCCTCAGCTTCACAGTAATTTAGTTTCCTCGTTTATCAAGTCAGGATGGTTACCCGAACTTCTTAGCACTCTGCTCTCACAGCCGGTCCTTATGCCTCATGGGAAACATTTCAAAACTACTTATTTGTCTGAAGACAAGAGCTGGCTGGTTAATAGTCATAACTATCATTCGGACACACACACACGTGTGTGCAGATAATTTTCTTTAGTGACGAGTTCTCACTCTGTAGGCCTGACTGGCTTGAGATCAGTAGAGATCTTCCTGCCTCTACCTACGGAGTGCTGGGATTAAAGTTGTACACCACCGCACTGCGTTACAAAGACGAAACTTTTAAAACACAAACTTCTGCACTGTACCCCAAATGCTACCACATTTGCTATGCTATGCACAAATGCTATGCACAAGGCATTTTTTTTTTTACCTGACACATTGGTTGTGTAAAATATTGCCAGTCCTTACAGCTCTCTTTGGGGTTAGCATTGCGGTTTATTCTCGTGTTTCCACTGGTTTGCTAAAGTAAGGTTTGAACTTGGGGCTCTCTGTCTGTTCCTTTTGCTGATGCCCCCGGCCGTTTATCCAGCCTCACTCAGGTCTACTTCAGTTTTGTTTCCCCAAAGCCCTCCACATCATTTTTTTAAACAGGGCAAGGATTTAAAAGAAGTTGATTTATTTTTTTCCTAATTCAATTACTGTTCATCAGACCATTTCATCTCCTTGAAACTTACTCAAATTATTTTCTCATATGATCCGAAAAAAATAATAATAAGGAGGGAGAAAAATGAAGTACTACATTGCCTGGCCAGGACCCAGCCTAATAAACAGCCTGTTAGAAAGGATAAATGGTACAGACTATCTTTTATATAAAATTGACCCAGCCCCTTTTTCTTTCATCACCCCACCCCCACCCTCATGCATTCTGGTGTCTGCTGACGTGCTGATAACTGTGCAAGTAAACTCTAGTGTCAGATACACATTCTGGCAGCAGAGTCTTCAGGGATTTTCTTTTCAGAGGAAATAATGTTTTCCCCCAATTGTTTATTCTCCCTAGCGGGACAAAGTCAAAAGTAGTAAAATAAAATGAAATGGTGACTAAAGCCAGGTGAGTGTATCCTGGATTGAAACACAGTTGCACACCCTTCTGCGGGGTGTCATTCAGAGCAAAAGACACGCATTGTTGTGACAGATCATGAGAGCGCAGTGGCCATCAGAATAGCTGAGGAGAAGTCGCAAAGATACAGAATGGGAGGGTTGGCTTCCGGAAGCCTGAGTCCTGATTTCCTTTATAATTGGTGGACTAATGCAGCTGGAGCCATCCTAGACTCCAGGGCATGTTGTCAGGACTTGCCATTGTGTTTTCAGTTACAGAGGATGAAAGACTCGGGAAGCCTACAACTTATGCTGACCCTAAAATGAAACTTATTTTTCAATTTAAAAATATAGCATACATGAAGTGTTATATATATAAGAGAGTAGTGTGTCTTCTACTCCTTATTAATTTTCATTATTCAAACTTATGAAAAGTGGCAGTGTTCTACCCTCTCACCTAGACATTTTGCTCCTTCCAAAGAAGAAATCTATGCCACTCTTAAAACTGTATTAAAATGTATTGTTTCACACTGCATGAACATGGGCTCTCCCACAGCAAGAAAGTTTGTCTGCGAAATTCAATCTGCTTGCACTCACCACCTCTTTCTTGCCATCCTGTACTTGTTTGAAGGCCTCTTAGGCAGGGAACAAGTGAACTGGGGTCTTACTTTAACTGTAAAATTCATTTACTCTGAAGCCTAATATGCTAATAAAATATTTTAATTAGCTTTCATTGGCAATGCCAATAACTGTTATATTCATGTGGTTCCCTCTAGTGGTTAACTTCATGTGGAAATTCTGTCGTGTTCCAAAGAACACTGGCTTACGTGTTTTCTCTGACAAATGTCATATGGCTGTTGGCTCCTCCTACCCTGCTGTTAGGTCTTAGCCTTTGTTGCCTTGGCAGCAATGGCCAACAGAAAAGAAGCATTTCCTTTGAGCTTGGTGCCTATAGGGACCACAGAAAATGCCTCCTTTGATATACGGTGCATGTGAGGAAGATATTAATTGGAATTTTAATGTTTGATTTGCTTTAATAATCATCCACTGGTCAGTCATGTACTTAAAACACTGTGCTGGATGTTGTAGAGGCTGCGGGGAGGTTCCTGATACAGGGGTCCAGTCCTGATGCATGACTTCATCCTTCAACAGATGCTCATGAGAACAGCCGATTCCATAGTGTTTTGCACAGGATCTACAAAGATTCCTCTGGTTAAATAAAAATATTTCTTGGTTTCAGAAATAGATAGTATAAATAAAAGACAAAAATTCCTTGTCTGTATTATAATTTAGCAAGCTTTAAGAAGGGCTAAGAGAAAAATAGACCCTTGCTTAAAAAAAAAAGACATACTGGTCAGCGCCTTTAATCCCAGTCCCAGTCATCAGGAGAAAGTCAGAGTTACATTCATCTCTTTAAAATCAAGGCCGGCCTGGTCTACATAGTGAATTCCAAGTCAACCGGCATAGCGAGAGCATGTTTAAACAACAGAAATTAAAATTAAAACAAAACAGAGACCATTAATCTTCACAGGAGATAAGAAGAGTAAATTATCCTATAAGGTGATTAAAATCAGATATCAAAGTAGTATTTTGTTGTTTTCTTTGTTTTTTTTTTTTTTTTTTTTAATTTTTGTTTTTTGAGACAGGGATTTCCTGGGGGTTTTTTGTCTTTTTTTTTTTTAAAAAAAAAACTGTATTTTCTTCAACATGCTGTTTGCTTTAGTTAGGGTTAATATTTCTGTGGCAAAACACTGTGACCAAAAGAACTTGGAGAAGAAAGGGTGTTTTTTGATTTTGGTTCCATAGCACCATTCATCATCAAAAGAAGTCAGGACAAGAATTCAAACAGGACTTGAAGGCAGGCGCTGATGCAGATGCCATGGACGGTTCTGCTTACTGGCTTGCTCCTCATGGCTTGCTCAGCCTGCTTTCTTATAGAACCCAGGACCCCCAGCCCACAGGTGACACTACCCACAGTGTGGGCCCTCCCACATCAGTCACTAATTAAGAAAATGCCCTACAAGCCCATCTGCAGCTCAGTTTAGGAAGGCATTTTCTCAGCTGAGGTTCCCTCCTCTCAGATGACACAAGCCTGTTTCAAGTTTACACGTAAACAAGCCAGCACACTATTGTTGAGGAACTCAGCTCAAAGTGTCACGTTCCTCTTGACAAATGTTTCAAGGTTTCCTAAAGAAAACATGCAGGGCTGGAGAGATGGCTCAGTGGTTAAGAGCATTGCCTGCTCTTCCTAAAGGTCCTGAGTTCAATTCCCAGTAACCACATGGTGGCTCACAACCATCTGTAATGAGATCTGGTGCCCTCTTCTGGCTGCAGGCATACACACAGACAGAATATTGTATACATAATATATAAATATTTTAAAAAAAGAATACATGCAAACATTGCACCCAAGTGCCCTAACATACGGTGCACGCAGTAAGTACAAAAGGTCTCTCTCGGTTCAGAGCTGCTTAGGTAGAGCAGATCCTCAGTCTCACACCTTGCCGTTCCTCCCCACGTTAATCTAGACAGTGCAGGTCTAGGGATATTATGTATAGGTCTTTGGGAAACTGGAATGTCCACTTTTGACTCTGGCTAAGCAAGATCCTTAAAGAGAGAGAGAGAGAGAGAGAGAGAGAGAGAGAGAGAGAGAGAGAGAGAGAAAGAGGAAAGAGCTTTGCTTCCAACTCAGCATAGCCAACTCTGTGAGGATCCAATAACTTGTGGCTGTGGTGGAATTATATGGCTGCTAATTTAATGTGGAGGTGGCTAGAAGCTCTGAGGCTTCTCAGGCTTTTATGGAGTGGAACGCTGAGGTTCCCAGTCCCTACTCTGGCAGGACTTTCAAACAGCAAGACTCCTAGAAGCTGTAAAAGAGGAGGGGCCCACTTCTTGAAGGACCATGCTCCCTGACCACTCTCACTAGCTCAGGAAGGAAGGTTGAGGTGATACCTGCTCTCTAGAGGGGCTCATATAATTGACGCCCATCTGAGTCGTCTATTTAAATGTATTATACTTCTGAGTACAGCTGAAATGCAAATTGGCATGACCAGACAGAAGGATGTAGGAAGCAATGATTTGGATGTACTCCCGAGTACGGCACATGCTGTGTAAGAAATGTATGTTCTTATCTCTTTCCAGATGCTTCCACACACAACTAGACAGAGTGTTTCTTTTCTTATTAAGAGAACACCAATATTCACAGGAACTTGGTGGGATTAAGGGGTCCAAAGCAGTTTCCTATAAATGAGAATCCTCCAAGTACTATTCCTTGGCTCATCCTGTAAGAAACAGAGCATTGTATATGATCCATATAAAAGCCGGTGCTCCTGATTAACCAAATACCCTCTGACAGCAGGACTTTCTCCTTCCTCTTCCAGGGATCATGATGTACAGCCATCCTTATCCAGGGGTGCAAGACCAGGAACAAGCCACGTAAGCACATCCCTTGCCTTGGCACGACTCCTTTCTCATTGGCAAAGCTGAGCTTCTGTATAATGTGCAATAATTGGAAATCACAGTGGTATCCAAATGAATGTCAATCTAGAATTGCTGGTAACAGAAGTCACTGGCCGGGATGAAAGGAAGCGTCTGGGACGGGGTGGGGAAGGCCTGCCAAGTGGAGCTTGTCGACCGCAGCTTCACTGAGTCTGCGGCTTTGATGAGTCAAGTGCACACGGACTCCATCATTTTGACTTCCCTGCGTAGCGTTTAAGTACTGTTTCCTTGCTCAAGATCTATACATATCCCTTACATACACTGTGTAACCCCTGGAGACCGAGGCTTTTCTATCACACACCCCCGCCAATCCAGATACGCTAGCACTACATTTATTCCAGGGTCGCAGCAGAGTCCTGTCAAAGATAGTATCTGGCTGCCTTGCAGCGAGCCTTATTTGTGTCCCAGCCAGCTCTTGTACTGTTTTGTTGATAGTCTTAGCCATGAATCTTCCTGAAAGGAGAGGAGTTCCAAAAACTTATGTGTCCTTTCCTCTCCCTATTGCTCATGATAGAATCAGCAGTTTAATCGATATTTTAGTGGCGCTGTCCATCCTGATGGGCTACTCTGTCACCACTGCCAGCTTTGTCACCTACATTGTCAGGGAGCATCAGACCAAAGCCAAGCAATTGCAACACATTTCCGGCATCGGTGTGACATGCTACTGGGTGACAAATTTCATCTATGACATGGTGAGTAACTTTTGTCATTGCAAGAGAGACAGGATCAATTTGAATAGAAGTCTACCGGCTTTACATTCAGGTGCTATTTGCTTTAATTATTCAAATTACTACTGCAAGGACAGCAAATTAAGAAAAATCAATTGAGTCTGGCTTATAGCCATCTGATGGGTTGGAGGGAAAAAGAACTTGCCTCCGCTTATCTCTGAAATATCAGATTCCCAGAGTGCGTGTTAACACGCAGATTCCTGGGCCCCTCTCCAGGTCCGTTAAATCTG
Organism: Dicrostonyx torquatus; assembly: GCA_028555095.1. Taxonomy (NCBI): domain Eukaryota; kingdom Metazoa; phylum Chordata; class Mammalia; order Rodentia; family Cricetidae; genus Dicrostonyx; species Dicrostonyx torquatus. The sequence goes on along the minus strand of JAQHUG010000102.1, from coordinate 5,923,438 downwards.
TATCTTGGGAAATGGAGTGTGGCAAGATTGCATTTCAAACAAGATCCCCCAGGTGATTTTTAAACACACTGAAGTCTGAGAACCACTACTGTGGCAAAATAGAAGCCTAACAGCCTTTTACCCCGTTGCCGCAAATAATCAAGCTTATAAAAATTTAATCAACTAATAGTGAAAAATTCCAAGTAGTAGCTTCCGCTGAATGACACATGAGAGGAGACTGCCAGAGACAAGGAAGGATGCATTCCTTTGATAGCACTCTCCTTTACGTGAAGTGCTCCCCAAGTTCTGATGATCAGTCTTGACTCCAAATGTACCCATGTTGGCCAAGAGCCCAGATGAGTATGCATTTGCCCATGATTGCAGCTATTGTCTGAGTTGTTGTCAAGATCATTGGCTTGAAGAGTTGGAGAGTAATTAACCACAGATCCATTTTGTTAATGCATCCAGTGAGCTCTGAAATGTGCTTCTTGTAGAAGCCAAGTCTAAAAGAATGTTAATGACTGCTCTGGACTTTATGAGAGCTTAAATGTTAAGGAAGCTTCAGAGTGTGCGCTATGAAGGTCTACTTGGTACTGGAATCCTGTTGTCTGAATACTGATGCTCACTGCAGTTCACAGAATTCCTCTGACCACGACCCTCGAATTGTGGCACCAGCACCTACACTGCATGCTTCTTGCTATAAACTCTTCAACCTTTAATGTCTTTACTTGTCAACAGAATACTGAGGTTTTTGTTCATGTACCTGTGATTTCCAGAATGTGGGAGAACTGTTGCCCAGCTGTTTTGCATGGGGTGCCTAACCCTGATAACCGAATCTCAGAAAGCAGCCATGTGAGAGAGCAGCAGCATAAAATGAAATCAATGCTTTGAGGACTGACTCTAAGACCAAGGAACCTGGCTTCTTACCTTTTCCCCAAAGCCTCTGTAACTGAATGATCCCAAGTCCTAAGCCTTGAGGCACGAATGCCAGGGACTTCTCATATATCTATATAGATAGAAACTGCCTTGACCTCATATCAGAGAAGAAAAATTCTAAGGTGAAATAAATGTGAGATAAGCTGAATGTTACATGCAACAGGAAGATAAACAGAAATTCATTCCTTCAGAGTTTTTCTGGGCCTACTTATTGCAGCTTTAAATTAGATGACTTATTGATTTAAAAAGAATGCCCACCATATATTAAACATTGTTTTGTCTATATCCCTAGGTCTTCTACTTGGTCCCTGTAGCATTTTCAATCGGTGTCATTGCCATTTTCAAGCTACCTGCCTTCTACAGTGAGAACAATCTAGGTGCTGTATCTCTTCTACTTTTGCTGTTTGGGTAAGTTGCTGATTAAGCAATGAGAAAAGAATTAACAGAAGTAAGCACTTCTAGACACATAGGGCCTTAGTCTCATTAGCAAATTTACAATTGTCTTGGGGTCATTTAACATGAGTGATGACTAGCAATATATTACACTTGCTAGTCCACAGTCTGTAAGTACCAACTGCTGAAAATTAACGTTGTTATCATTAACAGGCATGCACTGGGTAACACGTATTGTACCAACTTATACATAGAATCTAAATTACATGTAAAATGGATATTTTAGAATGACCAGAAACATATGAATGTATATGGGTGTATGTATTGACTGTATATGGCTTTATAAAATATGTGTAAGTTTATTTCTGTTTATTTGTCTTTTAGAGATGCCTATGGGCATACATACCGTTGTTTCTGTATTGGAGTAATACAGGTTGTGTAATGTAACTAACATTCAGTGGAAAAGCTGGTTATACTGTAAAAGCATGGGTAATATCTTTTGGTTAGAAACTGGGGCAGCTATAGGGCTTTTTTGTCTCTAGATCTATTTAAAACTACATGTGCTCATCTTTGCTCAACCCAAACCACCTGTCTTCTAACCAGATCTTGACTGCCTAGCAACCTACAATGATGTCATTATCTTTCCTCTCTTTTAAATGATAAGATTTATTCAGGTTGAACTCCTATTTCTGAGCAACAGAAATCTTGCCCGGACAGGGTAACACTGTTCCCTGCAGAGGATTAATTTATAGTTGTGATGATGGGAAACTCTCTGGGGGATTTTTAGAGACAGGTCTCTTGCTGTCATTTTCAAAAACATCTTTGAGGATCTTTTGTCGAGATGAGGAATGAAATAGAGACCTAGCTCCAGGGCTTCGCCACTCATCACTCATGTTTGCTTTTCTTTTGAAAACCTGTCTGAGTTTTATTTTATTGTTTCATAGAGTAGAATAACTGAGACATAATTCTAACTTTTAGTATTATTATCCTACAGCTATGCAACGTTTTCTTGGATGTATTTGCTGGCTGGTCTCTTCCATGAAACAGGAATGGCCTTCATCACCTATGTCTGTGTCAACCTGTTTTTTGGCATCAATTCCATTGTTTCCTTGTCGGTGGTGTACTTTCTTTCCAAGGAAAAGCCTAACGATCCGGTAAGGTCCTCCATTTGTCAGTTAAACTTCAGCAAATGAACCGGAAGCCTTCGTATGCTTCATATGGAAAGATTTTTCTTTATTCTGTATTTGAATAGAAGAGGATATCATTTGATTTTATTAAATTTAGAAAAGAAGAAAGTATATCTTAAAAAATTAAGCTCTATCTAGGCTAATGCTTTTTATTGTATTTACTGAATGTTAATAATACTGACTTTTTCTAGGCCTTGAGTAAATAGATATATATGAAATCGATAGATGGAATGGCACCAACTGGTCAGTTAAGCATTTCACTCACTAACAAATTTCTAAGGTGCAGTCGTGATAAGAATGGCTTAGTTATATGACTGTGAGTTAGGATTCATTTGAACACTCATAGAGGAAAAAAACCCAATTCATTCCCTTTCAATCATGTATTGGAATCTACTTCATTGTAAGCATCCCTCTCCATTCAGAGCTAACAATTATGATTAGTGAAAGAGAAGCACTAAGAGTGCCAGGCAATGGGACGGAAAAGAATAGCGAGGAAATGAAGAGAGGTGAGGAACAGACAAGGACACTCCAGGGGGAGGAAGGGAAGTCATGAGGTGGAAGTAGTTGGTCTCAAGTGTGAATATTGTGAAAGCGAGCCATTTGCGCCTCTTTGATATCTGTCCTCTCTCCTTCCACCACGGCTCACCTTGTCAGTCATTGCCTAGGTTCAGAGTTCCTAAAACTGAAAGCTTTCCTGAGCCCTCTCTCACGCAAGAACCCACGATGCTGTTCTGGATCCCACCACTCCTGCTGGGCTTACCTCCCGCTAATCTAAAGCAAACGATTTTGCTCCCAGGATTGGGTCTGATACCTTCAGTCACTTTGATGAAAACTTTTTTTAACTTGTATTTTGATGACAAATTCTGCCATTTGTATAGCAAATGGACTATGCAATTAATTCCGTCTTACGTGAGAAATAATTGCTAATCTGCACAGGCTTCCCCGTATGTCTTCATTTGGTTTTAAATTTTTGTCAAGTTGTTGGCATCCTGAAACTAAATTTTGTTATTTCTCTTCTTTCAGACCCTAGAACTGATTTCTGAAACCCTCAAGCGAATATTCCTGATATTCCCTCAGTTCTGTTTTGGCTACGGTTTGATTGAACTCTCGCAGCAGCAGGCAGTCCTGGATTTCTTAAAGGCATACGGTGTGGAATATCCAAGTGAAACCTTCGAAATGGATAAACTGGGCGCCATGTTCGTGGCTTTGGTTTCTCAGGGCACCATGTTTTTCCTGTTGCGACTACTAATCAATGAGTGGCTGATAAAGAAGCTCAGGTAAGCCACATGGAAGCAGTGTTTGCCCTCCGTGATATTCAAGTCAGACTGTTCAGGGATGAACAGTAATCATGTGTTTCCTCTAGTAACACGAGAAAGTCTATATTAACACATGTAGCATGATGCCATTCATTTAACTATGTAAATAGTTGCCCTAGTAAACAGCCTGTCTGTGGGTCTGTAAGTGTGGTAGGGAGGCCTGCTTGTTTGTTCCCGGCTGCCCAGAGCTGAAATAATCACACAGAAGCCATATTATTTGCAATACTGTTTGGCCAATAACTTAAGCATATTTCTGGCTAACTCTTATATCCTAAACTAGCCCATCTCCATCAATCTGTGTATCGCCACGTGACTGTGGCTTACAGGCAAAGTTTCGGCATGTCTGTCTCTGGCAGTGGCTCCATGGCTTCTCTCCCACTCTACCTTCTTTCCCCCAGCATTCAGTTTAGTTTTCCCTGCTTAGCTCTGTTCTGCTAAGCCACTGGCCGAAACAAATTCTTTATTAACCAATGGTATTCACAGCATACAGGGGGGAATCCCACATCATGTAAGTGTTTATTTGGAATAAAAGACAAACTTAAGTAAGCATAGCTGTTAACTTTAAAGAGACTAAAAGTCAGTGATGGAGAAAGGATATGAATATAAACAAAAAGGTCGAGTAAAGGAAGATGAAAAGAAAACCTTGAAGGTCAGAAGTGAAGCAGGTTTGAGTGTGTAGCACGGGCAGTAAGTCTCAAAGATGATGACCGGGAGGAAGTGATGAGAGCATCGAAAAGAAAAAGGGACACAGATTTGCTCTGGTGCAGTACTGCCTTCCCAGGTAGTGTTCCAACAGACAATACCACAGACCAGACTTCCACATGCAAAGTTATTGACCACATTAACCATTTCTAATAAAGACAGAGTGGAAACAACTAGCGGTCCATTATTTAGGGATCGCTTAATTTATATACATATATTCATAAGTGTAACACTATTGAGCCATTAGAAAGAATGACCCAGCGGCTGGGGAGGTGACGAAGAATGCTTGCTATGTAAGCATGAAGACCTGAATTCAGATGCCCAGCACTTGCATGGAAAGCTGACCATATCCCAGCAAATATGGCCCTGTCATTGCTGGACACAGGGTGAGACAGACAGATCCCTAGGGCTTGCTGGCCTTCCAGTCTAACCAAAGCTGCAAACCTTGGCTTCAGTGGAAGACTCTGCCTCAAAGGATAAGGTATAGAGTGATGATAGAGCAGGACACTCAACTTCCTTTTCTGCATGAGTGTGCATGGTCAAGTGTACTTGCACATATATAATCCTTGCACAAATACACACACAAATTAAAACATGTACACAGAGAAGGAAAGATCCAATTATCTATGTAATATTTGTTCAAATATTTATTAAATAAAAGTGAAAGGTTAAGAGATGAATATGACATATTACCATGTGAGTTAAAAACAAGTCTACCTTCTTATAGCAGATTATCTTTATTGTCGGTATTGTTCGTATACTGATTGCTTTTCGCATTCTTATTTTCTAGTACCATTTGGACTTTAATACATACCTTCATTACCTATTAAAAATCAAGTTTTAATTAAGTAATAATAAAAGAAAAGAAGACAAAAGTATAAAAATACTGTAGACTACTTAAGGAAAAATATAATTTGATTAGAAGATAGAAACAATGTAATGGAATAGTAGGTTATTTAGATTTATTGTACAGTTGGAAGGTTATGGGCTTTCTTGAATGCTTAGTAGGGAGATCTGGTTTGGACTTTATCTGACAAACTAATGGCTATCTACGAATGGTTAGTGACCAGAAAGCACTGTGATTGCATGATGGGTTAGCAGGTGTAATTTTGTAGAAGCAGTGCAGATTGGAATGCAAGAGTCAGAGACACAGGAGTAGCTTATCATAGAGATAGAAACAGGCAGAAAAAATGGTCCATGACTGAGGGTCCAAGGCATTTTCAATGTTTGGAGACTGATTACATGAGTTGGCTTTAGATTAGAGTTTAGTTGAGAGATTAGCTGTAAACAAAATACAGAATAAGTGACACTTGAATTATAGATCTTAAGAGGAGAGACATGCCGATTGACAGCAGTACCGAGCTGGGTTCTATCCCACCCCCCCCTGAAAAAATAAGGAAAGAAAAGAGAATATTGTTGAGTATATATCTCATTTTAGACTTATCACAGTAAATAAAAGGAGGAAGATGGGATGGAGAAAGAAAAAGAGCAAGAGAAAGAAGAAGGAAAGGGTGGAGGAGAGGGAGCAGTATATAGTTGTTATAGTGATAAGGTGATGGATAATATTGGGCTTATAGATATTGAGTTCTAATAAAGATTTTGAACTCCTTGTTATAAGCTGACTTTCAGACATCCATCTCATTGTTACTGAAATTAGTATTTTGAATTTTATCAGTGGATCTGTAAACATTTCATGCATGGAAAGTAAACACTATTTACACTCATTGTAATATGAAAAGAATATGGAATGAACACTGCTGTTGCCACTTATGTCATTTAAACAGGATAATGTAACAAATGTCAGAACAGCCTAATAGTAGGCAGCATGCTCCAAGAGAAGTGAGAGCATCAAAATTTCCAGACTGAGTGGCGTCATTTCAGAATCTATTGCATAAAATCACTGGGTTTGGTTTTTAGGCTCTTCTTCAGAAAATTTGTGTCTTCACCTATCATGGAGACAGTAGATGAAGATGAAGATGTCCGCACTGAGAGATTAAGAGTTGAAAGCGGTGCTGCTGAGTTTGACCTGGTCCAACTCCATCGTCTCACAAAGACCTACCAACTTATCCACAAAAAGATAATAGCTGTTAATAACATTAGTCTTGGGATACCTGCTGGAGAGGTAGGAACCGTGGTTTTAGTCTTCTAGTAATAGAAAACTCAAGTCCCGAGTATCTGCCTGGGGCTAGGGGTGTGTGTGTGTGTGTGTGTGTGTGTGTGTGTGTGTGTGTGTGTGTTATAAATTTTTGTTTTTGTTGTCAGGGAAGATTCACCCCCAGAACACACCAAGTCCTAAATGCCTGTTTCCATTGTTGCTGCTTCTGGGGTGAACCATTGCCAGGACTATCATCCTTGAGGATGCTTTCTGAATCTCTCCTTCAAAGTCTTTCTGAAAGACAGCTGTTTTCAGAGGGGACATCTTAGCATGCATTCACTTCTATTCTTAAGTCTTCAACTGACACAAAACCAAGGTAGCTTTGAAAGAAGAAAAAGAATATGGCTGTCTCCCTTTAGTATGCTGAGCAGAGCCGGAGGGTGCATGCATCAGATTCATTCAATAACATAAATTATTTCATCAGTGACGTTTTCAGCAATGTTGTGATTTTTGTGTAAAGTATGTGAAATCTATAACTGTAATTACTTCTTTGAGTCAGCACATCTTACTTGAGGGGTAGTTTATCATGCCACATAAAGGGGCATTACAGCACGTGTAAAGCAGATCCTCTCTATATACAGATGTCCAGGTGCTTAGAGGAAAGAGAACACATAATACCACCCTCCTCAATTTTTTTTTAGAAGAGAAACTCTTCCTAAATGCCAGTGAAGCGGTATATTATCCAGATATAATTCTAGTGATATATTCTTCCCAGGAAGGTGTCTCGCCCAGGGAGGAGGAAGGAGTTACAATAGCAGCATGTCTCTATAGCTCACATCTGTTTTCTTTCTCTCCCCATCTCAGTGCTTCGGCCTCCTCGGTGTGAACGGAGCAGGGAAAACCACTATATTTAAGATGCTGACTGGAGACGTAATTCCTTCCAGTGGGAACATCCTGATCAGGAACAAGAGCGGGTACAAACGGATACTTACACTTCCCGAGCACAGCACGGTTTTAACAAGCTTTTATGTAGCTTCGTGGTTGCATTATGAAATCTTTGTGACCTAAGGAGGGGAATCACTAAAGTGACTGGAGTTTATTTTAAACCTTAACTATGACACTGGTAGTAAGAGTTTTCCCTCTTTTATCAAAATTCTCTCTATATTAACCAAGACAAAGTGACTAACCCAATACTTAGGGACCTACTGTTAGAACATTCATGTGTTCTGACCATCTCCATTTAGATCCCTGGGTCACGTGGACTCTCACAGCTCATTGGTTGGCTACTGCCCTCAGGAGGATGCCTTGGATGACCTGGTAACTGTGGAAGAACACTTGTATTTCTACGCTAGGGTGCACGGAATCCCAGAGAAAGACATCAAAGAGGTGAGCACACATGCGGAAAGCAGCTTACTCTGAGGACCACTGCTATCTCGACTCCTTCTCTCATGGTATGCCTGGAAAAGCCAATGCGCCATGTCGGAAACCATAACATGCCCTTCTAACCAGTGACCCAGCTAGGCTCGAGTCTATATTCTATATCCAAACTTGCCTAAATGCTCAGCTTTAGAAGCTTCCTGGTCTGAGTTTGTTCAGCTCTCTTAGTAAATAGATATTCACACTGTTTGGCTCCAAGTTGAGCCTTGATTGATGATGTTAGTAACTGTTTAACTGTTCAAATAAATGTTGGTACACACAATTCTCTGCAAAATGTCCAAGTGAAATAGAAGGGCTTCCATTTCTACTTCTTTTTTATTCTTTATTTATTTTTTGGTTTTTTGAGACAGGGTTTCTCTGTAGCTTTGGAACCTGTCCTGGAACTAGCTCTTGTAGCCCAGACTGGTCTTGAACTCACAGAGATACGCCTGCCTCTGCCTCCCAAGTGCTGGGATTAAAGGCATGCGCCACCACCGCCTGGCTATTCTTTATTTTTTACTTATCACTGCATGGGATTGAACTCAGGGCTTCACGCATGCTAAGTATATACCCTACCACTAAGCTCCAATATCAACTTTGCCTTTTTTCTGTAACTCTGTATACCACTACAACAATTTATTATTTGTAATGGACTGGCTAAACTCTTGGGGGACATTCCTTTGTTCTTCAAATTCTGGAGAACTGATGGGAATATCCAACTAGGATTTCATCATTTGCTAGGGTTACTTTATTGCAGAAATACCTGCAAGAATCCAGGGTTCCTAATGCACGGCAGTTTTGATAGCAGGTCAGTTTTAAATAGACTTAAAGTCTTTCTGAGAACTCATAGCTCGGTAAAACTAAGGATGAAGTGGGACAGCAATCAACGGGAAACCAGCCTTTGAACTCCTCTGCCTTAGGTCTCTTAGCATTGTAGGAGAATCCTGGGGTAACAGCATAAGGTAGCCTGTAATTGTAAACACATACAAACATTTGAAAACGCACCTCCAGGAAACTGTTTTTCTCTTTTTGTGAAGTGTTGATTTATAATTGATCTTTTAAAGATGAAAATGCAATCTGTGTTGAATTTAAATATTTTCATTTCTTCCAGACCTATGTTCTCCACTAGAAACATTTCTATTCACAGGCATGGTTTGGTGCCTTAAGGGCTTGACTCAGGGGTGGTTGCCTAATTCCTCTTCTTCTAATCCACAGACTGTTCATAAACTCCTTAGGAGACTTCACCTGATGCCCTACAAGGACAGATCTACCTCCATGTGCAGTTATGGCACAAAAAGAAAGCTGTCCACTGCCCTGGCCTTAATAGGGAAACCGTCCATCCTCCTGCTGGTAAGACAGACATTGGAAATAAAGCTATGAAGGATCAGAGCAAGCTGTCCAGACTTGTTGAATAGTTGTTCCACCAGCAGCACCGCCAGCATCTAGTGAAGTCTCACTGTGTGCCAGTCACTGTCAAAGCACGAGGACTACGACATAACGAGAATTTGTATTAGCGAATAATTTATGATCGTGACAGTGTCCTCAGGGAAACAGTTGTGTCTGAGGCAACGGCTCAGGAGACTCAAGCACTCAGCGTGTGACTGGGAAATAGCTACAAAAAACTCAGGGGTTTCAAATATGTTATAGAACAGGTTCAAATTTAATTCCCACTTATTGATGAAATCATGTCTCTGTTAGGACCTGATCAAGTGGCCTAGCACTTTCCAGTTTCTTACTCTGGAAGGAAGGTGCATTTTAGAGCAAGGTGTCGTGCTGCAATTATATTCCTTTGTAGCTTAAAAATGTGAAGTGATGGAAAATACACTGTGTTGCTTCATATGCATTTGGTAAAGGATCAAAAATACATTCCACATTTATATTTGGTTAAGAGCTGCAAAGTTTAATTGATCACCTGAAAATGCAAATTGCCCACACAGTGATATAGTATTCTGCTCCCGAGGCCCACTAAAGCAAAAGGGCCTTTATTCCAGAGAAATAAACATGTCCTTATTTTGGAAGATTGCCTTCATTCAAGGACCTCTGAATTTAAAAAGAACTTTAACTGCATGCAGTAAAACCCAGCTATAAATCAGCACATTATTCCAGGGATTAAGTCACACAGTGGATCCAATCATTTAAGCTGCCTAGACAGACCATATTTCCAGAATCCCGGAAGCTTATAATGCATTACATCGCTGCCAGTCAATGTTTATAATGGAAGCCTATTGTGTAAGCATCCCTTTAAGCTGAACAAAGCAATCCTGTGGCACCCTTGTGAGATAATAGATGAAGAGCCATTTGCATGAAAAAGTACCATGTAAATGCATGTAGTAATGACCTGGGCAACACAGGCTACAAGAGGAAGGCCCTGCCTTATGAATACACTGCATATTCACGACATTCTCTCCGTCAAATAGAAGCAGTGACAATACCTCCTTTGTCATCTCCTCAAAGTAGCTCTCACTGGTTTATTTAGGTTTAGCGTACTGCTATGCATGATGAACTTCCGGTGATCTATTTTATTCCATTGCACACACAGTTTGAAAATTTTTACTTAATTGTGACCTATAATTTTTTTTTCATTTATCACCTGTTGGGATCCATTACTGCTTATTTCCGTTATCTGTTATTTCATTTTAAAAAGGAACTTTTGTCTGAATTTAAAGACGTCTCATTGACTTTGTGGATTTTTCCACTTTGGGGACTTCTACAAATCTCATTTTTATCTTCCCAAAGAGTCCTAAATTTCAATTAGTAACAAAACACTAAAAATACACGTGGAGCATATTCACGGAGACGTCACGTTGTGTTGTCTTCTGCTTCACATGGCACATTGTCGCTGGCAGCCACAGTCCCACTTGCAGGGGAAAGATGGCAATCTCGCTGATGGAGCTTCAAATACATATGTGAGAACGTAGAGTTAAATGTAAAAGCTCTGCTCCTCTGGTAACGGAAGTAGATTTTTTTTCCCAAGGAAAGCTAAGAGGCGGATGTAAAGTAACAGGATGTCAGCTTCACCGAAACACTTCTTTAAACAGACTGACAATTTTAAATACTTAATTTTGAGATTTTGACAGCAGCAGAAAAAGCTTATTATGTACAAAACATATACATGTATAAAACAAGTTAGTCACAGGACCTCGAAAAGTGATTTCTGTTCCCAGGGAGTTGAGAAGTAGTGATTCTTATAGAGAGCCTCATCAAACATCATTTGATACATTTTTCTGATAACTCTCCATTAAGGATGAGCCGAGCTCTGGGATGGATCCCAAGTCAAAACGACACCTCTGGAGGATCATTTCGGAAGAGGTGCAGAACAAGTGCTCTGTCATCCTCACATCTCACAGGTAAACTGAGTCAGGGCCCAGGGGATTCTGATGAGACGCATATTGAACATGAGTACTCATCAGTGCTCAGAGTATTTTGTTTTTAATTGTGTGTGTGTGTGTGTGTGTGTGTGTGTGTGATATCTGTTTGCTTGTGAGGTCAGAGGACAGTTTGAGAAAGTCAGTGTATTTCTTCTACACGTGGATCCCACAGACCAGAGTGAGGTAGTCAGGGTGGAAGCAAGTGCCGTTATCAACTGCGCCCTCTCGTGCAATAGCCCATTCGGAGTATTGCATGCTTTTAGTGAAGACTGGGCTTCACAGTGAGGATACTGTGGTAGGACAGGGCACAGGGTCTCAGCGGACATTTTTACTGTGAGGCTCTCATGACTTAAGACCTGCTTATCCTTGGTTGTTGTTCCCTACTGCCTTTCAAAAGGTTTCACACTCCTTATTCTCCTCCTCACACAATACTCCCCCTTATTGGTCAGGCTAAGTGACTCTTGGCTCTGCATCCCCACACCAGATGTTCTGTCTCCTTGCATTTCTTTACGAATGTTTTCTTCTTGAAGTCGTCACCACAAACTCCTCACAGGTCCTCACCTCGTCAGTCCCGTAGAACCCACCCACACTGTTCTCTTCCAGTCTCTAAGTACGAAGGCGCTGAAGCATTTTATCTATGACTCTTTGACGACATTGGCCTATTGTTATGATTTGGATTAAGTTCACCTTTCATTAGAACGATCGCACATCAGAAAATAATTAGATATCTTTATTCTGAGAGTTGTGTGTATGCTGGCACTGAGTCTGTCACCCTGAAGCCAATCATTGGATTCCCATGGACTTCTGCATGGCGTGAACAGGGTGATAACTGGGACTCCCTCTAGGTACCATCGCCCATGAAATGAGAGAGCTTGTCATCAGGTACAGGTTAACTAGTTACAAACCCCAAAGCAAAACCAACTAGAGTATGAGATAGCAAGAAAGATGCTCTGGGCTGTTTTGGGAAAATGTAGATCTTGAGCAAGAGCTTGAATGAGCAGGGAAGGACTGCTGGGTCGGACAGTAGAAGTGGTCTAGACAAGAGAGATGGCCTAAAGTGTAAGAGGACAGGAATAAACCCCATCTGAATATGCTTACTTTATATTTGAAGAGTTTTTTTGTTCTTTCTCAAGAGAGAGTTCTTGTCATTTTGATTGTGAGTCTATCCTTCAGCAGTTTAACCTTCTCAAGAGAATCCTCAAGGGAGATCATTACAGTGCCATATTAAACTAGTTACACGTATGCTTATGAACTTTAGCCCGATTTCTGTGTCCTGGAGGTTAGTAGTAAAATGCCTTCTCTTTCAGCATGGAAGAATGTGAAGCCCTTTGCACCCGGCTGGCCATTATGGTGAATGGAAGGTTCCAGTGCATTGGATCTTTGCAGCATATAAAGAGCAGGTAACCAACAGATATGCCATGTGCACATAGTGTAGGAAGATTGTTCCAACAGCTATGACTATTACTGTACCCCAGTCGTCACTGTGCGATGGAGAGAAAACCTGACAAGACTCTCTTCATTGGAAGTAGTCATTAACTCACCTTAAATTTAAATTATTTTATTAAAAGTTTATTGCAGTTTTGGTTAAAACCTTCAAGTCTTAGAAAGTTTGAAGCTCCTCATAGTCATAATAATAAATCATTTACAACCCAAATACTCCCAGGGAGTAGTTTCACAAGTAAACCCAATAACAAATTAGACTTGACTAGTACATGAAGGCATAGATTTTTTTTTAATCTGCCATGTTTGTTTGTCATTTGCTCAAGCTTTCTGTAAGCTATTTAACATTTTCACCACATTGAAAGCCTTTGAATCAAGAATACACTGGGGAAAGATGCATAAATATCATATTAGCATCAAATTAAAATTAAATTATTAATTTATAGTCCCAAGTTTATGTATATATGTATGCGTGTGTGTGAATCTCTAAACTACAGCATGGTAGTTTATATATTTCCATACAGAAACTTGTCTTATCAAAATAGTATTATCTGAGATAAAGAAAAATGATGGCAGAGATATTGAGTTGCTTGTAGGGTGTCATAACTTATGTATGAACTCTGCTCTTAGCATAGTTAACACCATGTTGATTGACTGCATACTTAGTGTTGGAATCCTGGTGTCTTTAACCTTCATGATTGACATCAAATCTCCAATGTCCTGCCTCTCAAGACCTTGATCTAACTTAGAAAGAATTTAACTCCAAAAGTTGACATCTATCATTGTCACTTGACAGTTGTCAAGGGAAACCAAGATTGTGTATTTTCAGTCCAGTGTTGCTTTTGCTCTAAGATTCTGGAACAGTATAGAGGTAGAAATTAAAAATAAACAAAAAAATAAAACATGGCAATGAACTGCCCAGTTTGCAGCATGCGCTGAACTTTTATAGCAAAATGAGTCTTTATATATGAAAAGGGCTTGTAATGGTCAGCCTGGGACATATTTCATTATCCAGAATTCCAGGGAAGCTATTTTGGCAAAATGTAATTCACACTGTATTTTTGCACTTTTAGGTTTGGACGTGGATTTACTGTCAAGGTTCACTTGAAAAATAATAAAGTGAGCATGGAGAACCTCACAAGGTTTATGCAGCTGCACTTTCCAAAAACATACTTAAAAGTAAGTGATATCTCTACCCTTTGACCTTGACTGGCTTTTTGAGTAATAACAAAGTGAGTGTTTGCTGTCTCCTAGTGGGTCACAGCGTTGTTATTCATCCTAACCATTAGTTCAAGATTTTATACAAATAAAACCTCCAGATTATATACCTTTGTAGGTATTTTAAATTAATGTAGTTATTCTACATCTGCAATTTCTCCCTTACAAAGTCTTTGTGATCTACTGAATTTGTTTTCAAGATGTGTATATTGCCAGCTTGATAATTACATACATACCTTAGGGAGCCAAGGATTGACAGGCATTGTATGACACATTTTTAACAACAGTATTACTTAGAGAGAAAATTTAGTGGACTCAGAATTCTGCAGCTGGGAGATTTTCATCTGCTTTTTTCCTCCCCTTTGAAAAATAAACCCACAAAGGTCTGAGCAATCCTTGGCTCCCCAAATGATTGAAGTGTCTTAGAGCTGGTTTCTTCTCGCTTATCCAGTGAAACCGACCAGATGGACACACAGGGATGCGTGAATTCACATCTCACACAGCACCTATTTAATGTACTTGGCAGAAAAAAAGTCAGAATAGCATCTTCGACAGACAGGCCATTTGTACAAATTGAGGATGACAAATAATTGTTGTTAAAAGGAAATCAAGGTAGAATAATGAAAAGAAATTGGAAAACTGAGAGTTGAGCCTGACCACGTGGAGGAGATATCTAAGGAGACACAAAAGGTCTCTGAACTTCGTTTCACTTATTTGTAAGCAAGAATAAACATCTACTTTACAAAACAGGTGTGGAAAATGTCTGGTGTCTTCACAAACTATAAGGCATAATATTAATGTGAGGGGATATTAGATAGCAAAGGAACACATTTTTAAAATAATTGTTTTATCGTCATAAAATATTTTGCCTCAGCCTCCCCAAGTCTCGGATAATTTTTCTAGGAATATTAGCTTTCAAGTTTCTTGTCAAAGCCCATCTTTCTTCTACAAGTGGTGTTCATCTCATACAAGGAGTCAGTTGCTTGGTTGTAATGTTCATTTACTGAGTCGAGATCCATTTTTCCGGGTGTTTGCCTCCTGGGACAAAGCTACCCAAAGTAAATGAGCTGCTGAGAAAGGCAATTTCTCCCCAAGAGAGTATCCTTTATACTTCTGCAATAGTGTCTATATCTCTTCAAATGGAAAATACCTGGGCTGGTCAGAATTAAACATGCAAGACAATCAGATTACAGGGACAGGGTCAATGAGAGTAAAAGTTTATGGGGGGCTCAGGCTCCAGACAAGGAGGGGAGAAAGAGGAAGTCTTGAAAATAAGGCTGAGATGCACCAAATTGATAGATCTCCAGACACCGCAGGAGTATATCCCGCAACGAGACAACATCTGATCATGCTAGCATTCAGCTTCTCTAGCTGCTTTGTGGCAGAACGAATCAGCACATCTGCTTCCTAGGCTTGCAAGGAGACTGCTGCAGTAACTCATTTGTAGAGGGAGGAGCATCAAGTCTGCAGCGTGAAGGGAGCACACAGAGAGGAAAGGTCAACTTTCCTTAAGTTCCCACCTTAAGGAGAGATGCCTTAGAGAAAAACAAACACCAAATACCCCACCCCCCGAAGAAAACTAGACAAAACAGTCAGAAGAGCAGGTGTTAGAGACACTCCAAGGCAATGGCAGTAGATTGTGAAGTACAGGGTCCTAATGGTGAAAGCTTAAGAACCGAAAAGCCTTTGAAGGTTTTAAGGTGAGTTGAGAAAAGTAGGCAAGGCCAATAGAAAAAAAATGGTTTCTAGACAACTTCGACACTACTGAAGCTTCCTAGCATTTCTAAACTCATATCAGCTGAACAGCCACGACCAGCATAACAACAAATCGGTTAAAACTGACCCACAAGATGAGCAAACGGGATGTATCCTATGGGATCCTCCCTGCCCCACAATGAGATTGTAACTTTCGAAATGCTCATGGACCCAGGATGCTTTGGAATTTTCATTAACTTTCTGATTTGCTTTCTCTCTCTAATGTCCATAAAATTTCTCATTTCATCATCTTTAAGCTGTTCGTTTCAAAATATGCCCATTATTTACACCGTGGCACTGTTTCTCCCAGGGGAACAACTTCCAGCATTTTCCCCAGTCTGATCAAGTCGATGTTACCTTGCCATTGTCAGTCAGGTCTTCCCCTTTGGTTCCTGCAGGATCAGCATCTTAGCATGCTAGAATACCATGTGCCAGTCACAGCAGGAGGAGTAGCAAACATTTTTGACCTTCTGGAAACCAACAAGACGGCTTTAAATATCACAAATTTCCTCGTGAGCCAGACCACTCTGGAAGAGGTAAAATGCATGCCATAATCCATGGCAAGTGTCACACATTAGTTATTATGCATCCTGCTTATTTCTTTTTAATGACATTTAATTTACTTTTAATTAAGTCAGTATCTAATCTTGCACCTGAAAACCTTAGCAAAGAGCCTAATTTATTTCTAACTGCATTTAAGATATTAAAAATAGATATGAAAGGCATTCGTAGCTATTTTTAGCAGAGAAATGAAGTTATTTTTTCCAGTGTAAATGACATCTACTTCCACAAATGTTTATGTGTGCATGGAAGCAGGAAACCATTCTCGTCACCTACGAAATAATTAGCTGTTAATGCTGCCTCTACTTTCTTCTGGGTGGGTTTCATAATGAAGTTTTTCATTACTCGGTTTTCGGAATTAGGGTGTGTGGGACGAGAGACCAAGAGTGTACAGACCCTCGCTTACATTCATTAAATTCACACACTTAATACAGCAAACGGAGAATTTCTTTCTTTTCCTTACACATCTTAATTACCTTCCCACTCCATAGTGGAATTCAGCTCCCTAAGTCACCCATCATCTCTCCACTGAGTGTTATACAGCTCAGCCAACGTAGCGTACAAAAAACAAACCTTATGCTTGACTTGGAAGTAAGTCGGAGAGTAAGACAATGGATTGTCCTGCATTTTATGGATTAATATTTTATAGGGACTTAAGTCAAGTATGGCTTTGCCAACACTGAAGAGTTATTCTTAGACTTATTTGACCAACATTGAGCATCATTAATAGGAAAACTAGATCCTCGCTGACATTGAGATAAATCTACAATTAATAAGTTTAATGATTTTAATCACATAAAAGGGTCTTCCTGTTAGATAATTGGCAATCTTAACATAATGGGAGTTTTCTGCACAAATTTTATTCTGTGTATTACCTGCTGAAACTAGTGAATTCTCTCTTGAAATTTCTATTTAAACATTTGATGGGGCATCAGGCTGGGATCCTTATCATATGTGATGAAGGTATCAGTGGGGATCATGTGGATTACAGATGCATGGTTATAGATCCTTAACTATAGATTTAAATTTAAATGTAGTCATAGTCACAGAAACGAGCATTACTTTTAAAGTTCAGTTGAAGCTGGCTGAATAAATTGATTTCTAGGGAGGTTGTGCATGCAAGCATGTGAGCATGTCCTGAAGAAGTATTGTTTTCTAAACTTTAAGTGTGTGAGAGGAAGAAAGAGAGATAGGAAAAGAGGGAAAGCAAGAGAGAGTGAAATGGGAAGGTAGGGAGAAAGCGGGGAGGTAAGGAAGAAGGGAGAGAAAGATAGAAGTGGGGGAAACCTTATTTCTTTTATTTACCTGGCACTAATGTCATTCCCTTAAAAAACTCAGGTTTTCATCAACTTCGCCAAAGACCAAAAATCCTATGAAAATGTCGATACCAGCAGCCATGGCTCCTCCATAAGCGTTGACTCACAGGATGACCGGAGAGAGTCTTAGCGCCTGCGCAGATTCAACTTCAGCAAATGCCTGATGGATGCCTTTCCAAGAGGACACCAATTTTTTTAAATCTCTTCCTTAAAACGTGTTATGCTGCACACAAGTGCACAGCATGAGACTGACAAATTAAAATGGGTACCAGCAAATATTATTGCTCCTGAAAGGATTACCCTGTACTCAACACAGTGAGCATACACTATTTATGCGGGTGATCATTAGGCAAAAGGTCAACCTCACTATGGATGTCTTAATTTATTACTTTCAATAAAAGGGCAGCTTAAAAGACATAGGTATTAGTAGTTGAAAAGTAAGACTAGAGAAAGAAAGTAAGGTGGATGGGAGGAGACAGGTGCTCAAACAAAATAACTTATTTCTAGAAAATACCATGAACCCATGAATCTAATATTTTGTGTAAAGTGCTAAGGACTGGATTAACAATGACAGAAAGCAGTGAACAGACTCTACAGGAGCTGTGTGTGAGTTTCAGTGCCTGTGAATACATGGGGCCATAGTGAGCCCCACACTGTGCCTTATGATAAGATTACAAAGAGACAGCAGTTTACCCTGGTGGTAAACAAAACTTAGATCCATTCCAGTTGTGCCCGGCCAATGTAAGGCACACGGAGAAGAGGCTTCTTGCTTGTTGAGAGGAGACAGATGTGTCAGCTGGGCAGATCCTGAAAAGCGTAGAGAACTCATGTGCTGCTGGCAGGCAACATTTTTAAAGCTCTTCCAGAAACCCTCACAATTCTAGTTTCTACGCAGGAAACTTTGCTGTGGAAGAAAAATTAATATGGAAGTAGTTTTCAGCTTACTATCTGTCTGGTTGACCTGGAATTATATCTATGATTATAAGATAGACTACTTGATAATGCCAAGTTACATACCCTTTGAGTATGTGTGTGTGTGTGTGTGTGTGTGTGTGTGTGTGTGTAAGTTTGCCAGCTTTGACACAACTGTTCTGTCTCAATGACCAATAAACTCAAAGTTTAAAAGAAGCTATTAATGATGCCATTTTGTTTGTTAGGGAAGAGAGGGACCGCAGTTAGGAGACACATGACCCATGAGGTTCCATGTGACCTGGCCCCTGCTTCCTTTGTCACTCTCACCAGCATCCATCTCCCCTTCTTTAGGCCTCCTGCAGTTCCCATGATGCTCTACGCTCCTCCCCGTCTCTGGAGGTTTTCACTTAATGACCCCTTAGTGCTAATGCTTGGTCTCCACTCTCTGTGTCCATCCGACAGTCTTGAGCAGTGTTACACCTTCCCAGAGAAGCGTTACCGCCTTGCTTTTTCAGGGTACATCTGATTCCTCCATTCTAAGGCGACATTGCCACCCCACTTTTGTGTGAAAGCTTGTATCGTAATTTGTCATGTATCTAGACTTTCAATATGTCTTTTTAACAGATAGTAACACAATTTGGGGGCATGTAAAATGTCCTTAAGAGCCAGGAATGCTTGTGATCCCAGAGGTCAGAAGGTAAAGGTAGGGTGATCATGAGTTTGAGGACAACTGGGGCTACCTTGTAATTCAAAGGCCAGCACGAAGTACATGGTGAGTCCTTATCTCATAAACAAATACAAAGGAATTAACTCAGCACTAGAACAAGTACTCAGTGTGTATGAGTCCCTGAATACAGTCCACAGTGAAAAAAAAATATATGGCTATATATGGACACCTATCTATCTGTCTGTATATATACATATATATTCTATTATTTAAATTATATAAATATACATATATGATCTTTTAAAATAGAAAATTTAATTCTGAGGGCATGGGAGTCTTCAGTCCCAGATTCCATGAAAAAATAAAAGAAATTTTACTACTGGAAATTGCCCTTTTTGTGGTTGGTTTCTTGCTTGCTTGATTGTTTCTAGGCAATGGTAGGGAGGGAATCGAAGCTTCAAATGGTCTTTTAGGATGAAGAAAATTCTAATTTTTTCTTCACATCCATTCACTGGGCAGCTTCATTGTAGACTGGCCCCATTAACATTGTATCTTCATTAAAACTAACCACATTCACAAATGCTTTATATGAATGAGTGCAGAAACTAAGGAATGGATATGTCGACCCCTTCTTTGATAAGGTGTCATCACAGAGAATGAAGAGCCTAAACACAAAAAAAAAAAAAAACGACAAGGGGGCATGTGCCGACTGGAGTTTTTAACCATCTTAGGGCATGGGTTCTTACCTGGCCTCAACTTCTCCAACTGCACATTCACCTAAGTGTTTGGTACTCGTGTCTCTTAATAGACTTGAAATGCAATGAAGACAGAATCTGTTTTGATCTTCCTAACCTTCTCACCACCGGCACATACAAGAAACGTCTGTGATGTTCAGTATGTGTGTGTTGGTGATATGAATAAATAAATGAATAAGAAACAAAAGAGAAGTTGGTGTGGTTGTCATGGAAACCACCCATCCTGATTCTGTTTAAATTTCTGAAATGCAGTTTCCCATGAGATAGTTTATTCAGACAAAGAGAGAAAAGAACGACGTTTGATGCCATATTACAGTAAATCTTCTGGGATGGGTGGGTTTGGATAACATCTTTGGAATCAGAATTCTAATGCCATGTTTTCATAAATTGTTGCACATTTATCTCCTCTTTTATTGGGGTATACTACATAAGGGCTTCATGGCTCCTTTTTCACATAAAAATAAGGAATGCATATGAAAATTTACTTAATCCTGTATTCCTGTGGGCCTCTCCACAACAGAGGAAATGTTTTCAGAATTCCCAACCCTCTGAGGAGGATTCTCCACTCTTGATAAAACATGCAGAATCTCCCTTCTTTCCATAAGTTATCTGAATTACCTCTGAGGATTGTGGCAATTTTCAGTTCATCTACAAAACTAAATTTTCATGATAGCAAAACATTGAATACAAAATAAGAAAAAATGGGAAGATGATATATACCCAACATGTCCTCTGTTTTTCTAATCCACTCCCCGACAAATGGGTGAATATGGCCTAGGTGTGGATGATGGGGGACATGGAGCAGGCTGCCACCTTGTACCCCAACCTGAACTCAGGGGCCTACTTGATTCACTAACCAAAACTTTTCAACATAACACAGCAAGCTAAAAGAAAAAAATAGTGTTTTCTTTGACATCAATTGTCACAGTTGATCTAGTGGCTACTTGCTATAAATTCACACTCATTTGGACAAGTGGAAAAAATCTAAAAGTAAAACAGAGTTATATAATTAAAATAACCATATCAACTACTTACTAGTGGTTTGTTACGTGTGAAATACTGGGTCATATGTGTCACACCTATTAAAATGTTACAAATATTTATTGCCGAATACATTCATTTGAATGTTTGTGATTTCTCCACAATTTAGTGATGAGCTGTAACTGAGCCTGTGCGGCTGGTGTGGACGTCTCTGGGGCTGCTCATGCTGGCTGTGTTCTGGCTTCCACTGTTCTCTGTGGTATGGCCTCCAGGAGTGAACAAGATTGTGGAAGGGAAGTAAAAACATTCCTTAGCTCTCTTCTAGGGTCACTCTGACCCAAAGCCCTGATTCTCAAGGATTTTGTTCCTACTATGCAAGCACCTGTAAGGAATCCGACCCACGCTGGGGATTCCAACCCTAGCAGATTCTGTTCGAAATGCAATGTTTCACTTCCTCTTTGGATTGTTCCATCATTAGTTTATAGGATAGCAATTCGTGTCTATGGGTTGATGAATTGATTTAACAATTCCAACATTTTTCTCATAGAATATTTAGGACTTTTACACTTATCAGAATATCTCTCAGAAAAGGTCATTTTATTTCTCTCTCTTTTTTATTTTTCATGATATTTATTTTTCTTTCTTGTCCATTTCTCCAACTAGAATTTCCAGTAATATGTTGAATACATATTCAAGTCATCTTTGGCTGACTTTAACTATCAGAACACAGTTTGTAGCTATCCATATTTCATCAGCTATTAATGGAACAATCTAGATTTTACAATTGACAACATTCATTTAATAGGTGACATAATGAATTAACTGTTTCAAAAACACCTACACATACACAACCACTTTAACCTCAACTTAATGTTGTAGAGTATTATCCCTGGAAAGGGAAACAGGATCAGAGAAATTACATAACTGAAAATAATACATAAAATGTGTTAAATTATGACAGTTATACTTTTATCCACTCCAAATTATTTCTTAGACTCCCTCCTTTTTGATGTCTGGAGTTGCCTCATTTCTATGATAGGCTATCTTGATGCTGTCAGTCATGGTAGACTCTCCCCATCCCAGTAACTGAAGTAGGCATCTGACCCAGAGTGGTAATAATGTCTGTCCTATTTCTCCTAACCACTTTCAACTAGCTTAGAGACTGACACATGCCAAGTTAGCCATTCATCCCTGAAATAATAGTAATAATAGTAAATAATTTCCTCATGGAATTACTAACTTAAGAGAGGATGAGTCTAGAGTTTCTAGTTTCCATCTCATCAAGAACACACAAAGAGTTTGCATACTTAGGAAAGCCAAGCAAAGGAAGCAGACCAGAGAGTTCAAAAGTCCTGGTGGTTCTGAATTTGTTCTTTTACCATAGAGTCCACCAAGCCTGCATGACCGCTCTAGCAGCTAAGGAGGGCAGAGAGTTGGAAACACAGATAAGTCAGGGCAATCTAGGAAGACAGTGTGGCAGAAGGTGGTAGCTACGGATGTGGTAGAGAGTAGTCAAGTTCTGGTATACTGTGAGGCTAAAGCCAATGGGATTTGCTGCCAAATTAGTGGGGAAGGTATAAGTGAAGGGTAAAGAGAATGAATCCAAAAGTTGAGACTTGAACAGTTGGATAAAAGAAAATGTCACTAACAGAAGAATGGGAATACAGGAGATGCAAAGAGAGATGGAGGGCTGTGTTTAAAGTCCATTAAGTTTTAATGCTGATTGGACATTCTCCAGGAAATGTTGAGTGAGCCATTGATCTGTATCTTTAGAATTTTGGTAAAGTTCCCTACTGAAAAAAACACAAAATAAAAGCCACAGTCTAGATGAAATCGCTTAGAAAGTCAAGCATGATCACAGCAGAGAAACAATTGAAAGGGAGAGGCCAAAGAGAGTCTCTCCGGGGTGGAGAAGGGACGTCCAGAAAGTATGTGCAAAATGTAAAGCAAGGAAAGAAAAGGCTTCTAAAAGGGTGGGAGTGGCTGACCTTGTCTAGACAGCTGCTTGTGAGATGAAAATAAAGGCTGAAAAATTGACCACTGAGTTTGACATATTCATGAATGGCCTTGGCTCGAGAAGTTTCTGTGTAATCATAAGAAGAAATATTTTTGGGTTGAATTCAATAAAAATTGGGTCAGAGAGGGAACTGAAGTGCGTAACTGGCTTCTTCAATGGAGAAGGGGTGACGAGGCAAAGGCAGCAGTTGTGGGGTGGTTGCAGGAATAATGGAAAAGGGATCTTACCTGTTCTAGTTTAGGCAGAAAAAGATCAGGTTTGCCAGACATAATATCCTCTGTCTCTGGTTAATTTAGGGGTGGACAATGCCCCCTCTCCCTGGGTCTGTCTTCCTTCCCATGAATGACTCAAGTCTGGACTGACATAATTACAATTTGTTCTCTGTTTTGGCTTTTTTCCCAGCTGATTCAAGCTCTCTATTGGTTATCTGTTACACTTTCGCCTTTTCCCGTGGGCATGATGGCTCACACTTACCTCAGAGGTTACCTAATTCTGCCAGAAGGTGTACTGTGACGGATCGCTCCTTTCAAGTCAGTGACCATGGTCTACTCAACTGCAGGCAGCTTGGCGTAAGCCCCAGGCCTCCCTTCTTCTTTCATCTTGTGGAGTCCAGTTTGTTTTTATGTGTCATACCCTAGAGTGCTTGACAGTAGCTCTCCTTTTGCGGTAAACGCCTTTGACACCTGCTTAACATACCAGGCCACATATTTTCACATCAAAGTCCCCAACATAAAAAAGTAGCTCTGTGTCCATCCAGACCCTATTAGCCACCCCTGTGCTTAAAGACCCAGAAGAGGGAACAGGTGGGTGTTCTCCGCGCCACCTCCTTCTGTGAAGGAGAAGCAGAGTTGAAGACAGAAAGCTTCTTCACATTTCTGGTGACCTCTGGGAATGGGATACAGTGAAGCAGATATTTGAAGAAAGTTTCTCAAGCTGACCTCTAGATACAGTGGAATCTTGAAATCATTCTTATAGTTTCCTAAGCTAGATGATTAATTTACTACAAGGAGTATGTGGAAAAAGACAAAGAAATTAACCAAAGAATTTGAAATAATTTTTTTTAAAATCACATGTAGCTATGTTGTGCGCACACATGTTCACGTGTATGTGTCTTGGTACGTGTGTGTGTGTGTGTGTGTGTGTGTGTGTGTGTGTGTGTGTGTGTGTGGTGCCTATAGAGGTCAGAGGAAAAGGAAGGTCAGGTACAGGAGCAGGAGTTACAGGCAGGTATGAGCTGACCTATGTGGGTGCTGGGAACTGGACTTGGGTTATGTGCTCATAATCACTGAGCCATCTTTCCAAGACCTCACAGAAATTCTTCAGCCAGCATCTCAGCCTTCATAATTATCTCCCTGATGCATATTCTTAATTATGTTTGTCATAAGCAAATATGCATTTCCTTGGTGATTTCCTCTGTGCTTTATTTTTTTCTTGGAAATTTTCAAGTTACCTAACTTCTTCTAATATTTCCGGACTCTTAACGTGCCATGGATAAATGTCTTGGACTACATAATTAGAAAAGCAGGTGAGCAAAAGTATGTGTTGTGCCACATTTCCTGACAAGATGTGAAGAAGTGACAATTCACCCAGGTGGGACACCAGCAGACACCCCTACCCCCCCCCCCGACCGCAAATGGCTCTGTTCAAGCCCAGCTTGGTGAACGATGGAGAATATTAAGACTACTTACAGGAGTAGGGATGACTTGGCAACTATGTTACCAAAAGCTCATGAGAGCTGCATCATTGAGCCCTTTGTGGTGTAGGCATCTACAGGAACTGCTTGCTGCTTCAACAAGATGAAGAAGAGGATTTGCGGGTCTGGTAAGGTTGTTAGTCTAGTCGCCTTCATCTTCTCTCCAGGAGAGAGTGTTTCAAAAAGGAGAAAACAGCCACACATCCATGATGGTTAGTCTTGTAGTTCACGGGACTCGATCTGCAAACAACTAAGAGTCATACGTCCCTGTGAGTCTGTGCGGGTTTTACCTGGAGGAAATAACTGAAGGGAGAGAACTCTCCTCACCGAGTAGACATTTCCATCCAGTGTCAGCTCAGGTATAACGAGGTAGGAAGGATATGCAGCTGCTTTCCGCACGATGAACTTAGTGTCTTGCTCGTGGGCAGATCTACTGCTGCTTTTTGCCATCCTCCACTTAAATGAGAGTCCAGTTTCTTTGGCCTTCCAACACACACTGAAGAGTCTTCCAAGCCTTCTGTAGTATGTTGTGACTACTGTGCTATCCAGCCCCATGGAATGAGCAACTGTTGGTTCTCAGCCTCTCCCGTGTTGATAGAGATCCTTTGTTGGGTCACACAGACCGCATTGTTTAAGCCGGTCTAATAAACATGTACTTATTCTATCTGTAGTCTTCTAGAGTAGTGGTTCCTAACCTGGGGGTCATGACACCTTTGGGGGTGTCAAGCAACAACCCTTTCACAAGGCTTACATACCAGATATCCTGCATATCAGATATCTACATTAAGATTCAGAACAGTAGCAAAATTACAGTTATGAAGAAGCAGTGAAAATAATTTCATGTTTGGGGATCACTACAGTATGAGGAAGTGCATTAAAGAGTCACAGCATTAGGAAGGCTGAGGACCACTGCACTAGAGCATCCTTGCTTGACAGCAGCATCAAAGGAAGTAGGCTATGGTAGGTCACCTAGGTAGACCTTTCCTGCATTAGCCAGTTACCTGTCACCAGACCCCAGCTCTCTATATATCCTCAGACTTATTCAATAGCACCAAAAGGTTAACACCCTTCTCTCATTAGTGAACTCACATTAAATTTCAGAATATTAATGGATAAAATATGAGTGCGAGGTTATTGATTTACAACAAAAATCCAAACTGAACATGTCTAGTCCCCAGCCAACAAATTCTCTCTCCCTGAAAGCCCGCTACACAGGAAGTTGAGCTTTAATCAGAAGGTTGCTTGCTGAACAGAGACTCGGGGCAAGTTAAGTTAATTATGTGATTATAGTGTTCAATGTTGTCAGGTTTCCCAAGCCCAAGGCCTTCATCTCTATGGTAGGATACAGTTTCAAAAGATGCAGCCTTGATCACCGTTGGGAAATCTCTCGTCACCACTGAGTGGACATACTTTGTACCCAGCTATCTTTTTCACTGTCTCATTGACCAACAAACTTCTTTTTGATGGCGCTTACTTCTTCTAAGCGTGATAATATAGCAGTTTGCATTAAGATATCATTTTTTAGGTGTAGTGATTTTTTTGTCTTCATTATTTATTGTTTTTTATGTTTAACTCAATGCGGTGTTTCCAGACTTCCCTCATCATAGGAATCACTTAGGGCCCCTTCTTTAAAATAAGTATGAATACATACATACATACATACATGCATACCGCTTCTGACCTAGTCAGTTGGCTATCAGGGAATAAATTGCATTCTTGGCAAGAATCTCAGAGTTTCTGCCATCAAGGGGATTAAAGAAGCCTTGTTTACAGAACAATTAGATGGGCCTTGTGTCTGTGCTCTTGACTGAGAGCCCCACCATGGCCAACACCTATCTCCCACACGAACACTCGTTTCAACTACACTTTTGGAAGCACTCAAAACATTGATTATTTCTCATCCAAGGGGTATCAGAAAGCAGGGGTTTAGAAAATTGCTTCTCAAACAAGAGTACACATAAATCACCTAGAAATCTTATTAAAATGAAGGTATTGATCATAAGTCTGGGATGGAACCCAGGATTCTGTGTTTCCAGCAAATGCTCAGGCATGTCAATGTTGTTGCCTCCTCAGATAGTCCCGGGGCTGGCCTTTGAACCACCCCCTTGCTTCGGTTCCAAGTTTCGACATCCACCAGTCCTATCAAAGTGATTTTGGACACCTTCCTCAACATCACTCCAGCCAGTTTCTTCTTCTTCTTCTTCTTCTTCTTCTTCTTCTTCTTCTTCTTCTTCTTCTTCTTCTTCTTCTTCTTCTTCTTCTTCTTCTTCTTCTTCTTCTTCTTCTTCTTCTTCTTCTCCTTCTCCTTCTCCTTCTTCTTCTTCTTTTTTTTTTGCATGAGAATAAATGCTAATATCTTCCTCATGAGTTATTATGTTTTTTGTTTGTTTTGTTTTGGTTTTGAGAGGATTGAATGAATGCTAAAAGTGCTTCAGGGAGGCCCTATGGGAAATTCTGCGTAATGATTCTTTAACCTTCCTGTGTCATGGCTTGCTTTCAGCTAGCTAATAATGAATGCAGAACTAACATCATCTTTGCTCAGGGTTTTCCTAAAGAAAAATCTGAGCTGGTGAGACGGCCCAGCCAGCCAGAGTGTTTGTCACACAAACCTGATGGTCTGGGTTCTATCACCTGAACCCATAGTGAAAGGAGGAAACTAACTCCCGAAAGCTGTCCTCTGACCATCATACACATGTCATGGAGCTTGCAAACATGTGTGTGCACACACATCCAAATAGTAAATAAAATAATAATAAAAATTAAAATTTTACAAAAGAAACCTCCTGAAGCCAAAATTTTTATGGAAGGCAGGATGGCTGTTTTTGCTTAACATCAGGAATCCCCTTCAGTTTTCAGCTTTGTGTAACAGTCAGAGCCTAAAGTCTCTAGCAGAAAGAATTGTTTCCATCTTATCATGAACTTCAATTCATTAAGTATTTTATTTTATTTTTGTTTTGCTTTGTCTCTTTGGTGTATTCTTAGAAGTAGCAATCAAATTTATAGTTCAAAAATAGCTTCTTTAATTTAAGATTCTTATTGGAGGTTGGGGTCTGGGTGAGTGTTTCAAGGCTCTTGGTGTCCTTTTTTTAATATTTATTTATTCATTATGTATACAATATTCCGTCTGTGTGTATGCCCACAGGCCAGAAAGGCGACACCAGATCTCATTACAGATGGTTGTGAGCCACCATGTGGTTGCTGGGAATTGAACTCAGGTCCTCTGGAAAAGCAGCCAGTGCTCTTAACTGCTGAGCTATCTCTCCAGCCCAGCTCTTGGTGTCTTATTCAAAAAAATTGAAATAAAAGCCTACACAGGTTACAAAGCAACAAGAAAACTTTACTCAAAGTCAAACAATAGGACTGAACAGCCAGAGAATGTACGGTGGGGAGTGACAGCAAGCCGGCCTCATGAATGAGAGTAGAGTATGCAAGGACCTTGGTTATAGTTGGGCTTCCTTTGATGGGGTGTAAGAGAAGCTTGGTTTGCTTTGATAAGGAGTGTGTTTTAATTGACAGTCTTGATTGCATAAACCTTTCCTTACTCGTGCCCTTTCCCATGATGTATTTGAGAGTAACCATATGAGTGCCTAATTGCAAATATACATAAGATGGGAAAGGGGGGTCCACCATACAATTTCACTGGACTGACGAGATGGCTCGGCAATTGGAAACACTTGCTGCTCTTGCAGTGGTCTGAGTCTGGTTTCTAGAAACTACATCAGGTGGCTCAGAACAACTTGAAACTCTAGTTCTAGGAGATCTGAAACCCTTTCCGGGATTCTGAGGGCACCTACACTCACACATGTGCATGTGCACGCACACACACACTTACTTAAAAAATAAAACTTTACGTAGAGGACATATCTCACTTTATTGTACATGCACCCTAATGCAGGCATTCTACCTTCATACCCAGGTATCTCTGAAGCATATGAGCAAATAGAAACTGCCTGTGTTTATTCATTAAGGGGAGAAAAAAACATATTTTATTGTTGTGGGGTATGCATGTAGCTCGATACAGGTAGGAGTTCTGGGTTGTTGAGTGCATTGTTCTCAAAGAGATGTGGGTAAACAGTACATGTGGGTAAGAATCCTAAGCCAAACAAGTGTATTCGTAGAACGTGGGTGTGTATACTCCAAACCAAGCGGAGACCCAGGTTGCTTAGTTTTTCCCTATACTCCCTGCCTCAAAAGTATAAACTCAGGCTAAGTGCTGATAATAAAATTATCTGGTTTCTGGGGCATATAACTTGGTAAACATTGTAACGACACTATCCTGTGTGTTTCTTCTGGCATGATAGAAGTGTTCCATGTCTGTATGTTATTCAGCAAAACAACCGCTAGCCACAAGTAGCTTCTTAGCTATTGTAATATAGACGCTCAGAATAAAAACTGGTATTTAAAATTTTGCCTAACCTTATTTGTGTCGTTTGAGCGTGTATTTTGAAACAGGGTCGTGCAGCACAGGCTGGCAATGAACTTGTAGCTGAGGGTGCCCTTCAAGTTCTGATCTTCCTGAGGGGACTACAGGTATGTACCACCTCATTCAGCTTCATATGGTGCCTGTGATAAGACTTGGGGCATTGGGCATGCTAGACAAACATTCTACCAAACCAAACTTCAATCAAGTTTAAGTATTTAAAATCTAAGCTGACAATGCTGCTGGCAAATGATGCATTACTCTGTAGAGGAATAGAAGGCTTCCATGAAACCCATTAACGTTACTGGAATTGGTAAAGGATTGATGGTTGTATTTAGCCACTGAAACGGTGAACAGCTTAATGATTAGTGAGTCTGTCAGCTAACACAAAGTGCTGTTGGGAATAGTCTTTATGCCTGTGACGTCATAAGGACGGGATAAGCCGAGAGCTCTGTGGCAAAACAAAACCATAGACAAAGACTAGACAAACTGACTCAGCCTAATGAAGGGAGTGCCTGAACTCAGCAAACTTCTGCCTAAGTTAGGGGTGGATAAATAATAAATACAACAATTCCCGAGAGTCCTATCCTACCTTCCTTTCCACAAAATCTGAGCTGCAACTTCACAATATTATGTTCTGTATTTGTATTTTATAAGGGGAAGAGCTTTATTTCAGGCATTCTTCCTGCAGTGTAGCATTTTCGTTTTTAAAAACAAGATTTATTTTATTATTTATGTATGTTTATTTGTCTGTACACGTGTATGTGCCCCTACATGCAGGTGCTCTTGAAGACCAGAAGAAGGCACCCAATCCCTACCTGGCTAGAGTTAGGAGCTGACAACTGTGGGCGCCGGGAACTGAACCCTAGTCTTCTGAAAGAACAAAAGCTGGGCCATATCTCTGGCCCCCATTGTAGCATTTTCTGTATTAGAATTCTGGATGCACATTGAAATTACTTGGAGAAACTACACTGGTTTGACTGTTACACTCTTTTAAAAAATATAATTATTAGCCGGGTGGTGGTGGCGCACACCTTTAATCCCAGCACTCGGGAGGCAGAGGCAGGCAGATCTCTGTGAGTTCGAGGCCAGCCTGGTCTACAAGAGCTAGTTCCAGGACAGGCTCCAAAGCCACGGAGAAACCCTGTCTCGAAAAACCAAATATATATATAATTATTTTATATACATATATATTAAATAATTACTAACAATGCGGCATGAAAGCAAAAGCTTTTGAAGTCCCCCAGGTGTTTTTAATGAGCAGCCAAGGCTAAAAACCACAGCTCTGTTATCTTACCATAAACGTAAGTTCAAAATCGCTATGCAACTCCAGAGCCTTATTAAATTTGCTGGACTTTGGTTCTACAGGTTGAATTATAAACTGCTTTGCCTCCATACAGATCCCGTGAAAACTTATATTACAATCAGCCACCAAATTGCAGCTAGAAAAGAAGAGCTTCTAGAGAAATCAAATAATGACTCTAAACAATGTAAGAATCAAATTATCCTCTACCCCTTTTATTCGTAACCATATTTAAAAACTAATACTGAAAAACAGACTCAGCTGCCAAACAAACCCAACAGAAAGAAACAGATGAGCCCACTCCCGTCATTGTCTTCAGAGCAACCCCCAACCTCTCACCCGGATAGGGAATATAAAGCTGTCATGATAAACCCTCACGCTCTAATTTTCTAGGCAGGTAGTTCTGCAATACTTTGAGGTGCCCGGACAGCTTCTCAAGTGATTCTCCCATCTGCTTGCAGTTGTTGCTCTATTCTTTCTTCCTTTCATAAAATATAATGCAGACTATGAATCATGTCGCGCTGTTCTTGGGGAGGAAGCTTTGTCTTGGTGTCATGTGTGAATCATGTAAATCTGTCCCAGCAATCCAATTAAGTCGTTAAGGCATTATGGGTTGCCTCAGTAAGCAGGGACTACCAGGAGAGAGAGATTTCTTACTAAGTCGATGGCTTTGAACAAAGTGGCAACACAGACATGCATGCCTCTTTCTGTGGGTGTCAGAAAGTTTAAGATTCCCTTGTCATATTTCAACAAGCAATACTTTGAATGACCTCTCATTTCTTTTAAGTTTAAGTATCTTTTGATTTAAGCAAAAATATATAATATGAAAGTACTATTAGAATACAACCTAAACTGATGGAGTATGAATTTTTTTGGTGGGAGGGGTTTGAGACAGGGTTTTTTCTGTGTAGCTTTAGAGCCTGTTCTGGAACTTGCTGTGTAGACCAGGCTGGCCTCAAACGCACAGAGATCTACCTGCCTCTGCTTCCCGAGTGCTGGAATTAAAGGCGTGTGCCACGATTGCCCAGCAACAGAGTATGACTTAATAGAGACAAAATCATATAGCTAAGTCAAAAAATATTTAAAAATAATAAAATACAAATTACATTATACTTTATGCTGTTATATTTGAGTTTCAAATCATTGAATATCATGCAATCTCCCCTAAAACTTAACATGTTTCAGGTAGCATTAAGGTGACTTTTGAGTCTATTCCAATGAATGCTCCCTCTTCACCTCCTCAGGAATGACAACAATTACTGTGTTGCCTGTAGTTTTAAAGTGGGGGCTGACGAGACAGCTCAGCGGTTAAGTGCATGTACCATTCTTCTAGAGGGCATATGCTCAGCTCCCAGCACTCACATTGGCTCAAGCTTCAGGGGATCCAATATCCTCTTCTGATTTGTACCCAGGCACATACATAGTTAATAAAAGTAACAAAAATTTTAAAAGACTTTTAAATTAATTTACACATGGACATTCACAAGCATGTCCAAAAAGAAACAGCAGAGCCTAGGCGTAGTTGGGCCCATCCTCACTATGAAAACAGAAAGACAGCAGATCAAAATCAAACCAGAGCTGGACTCCACAGCATAAAGAAAGCCACAGACAGGAAATAGAACTGGAATTCTGCTTCTAAGAGGTGGTACTTCAGGGTAATTACACAATCTCTGAAAAATAAAGAGGATTACATTTACCTCAAATAAGATGAGGAGAACCAGGGCTCGGTTTAGCGTCTTTGGCAAGTCCTCCTTTTTTGAAGATATTTCCTCCAGCGAATGTAAAAGAAAATCAGACCAAGTGGAGGAAATCTGATAGCTTACTAGGATCTCCGTGAAATAGGAGGTTGGCAGGTAACGGCAATTTCCTTTGAGATAAAACCCTCCATTTGGAGGGAAGATCATTAAGGCACAGGGTGTTATAAAAGGAAACGAACCATTCCATCTTCTGCTCCTTATTAAGCTCAAGAAGCAAACAACTCAAGGCTTTCAGGAAGTTCCTGAAACTGAGTAGATCCAGGAGACCTTTCCCTCTCCAGGTTTATAAAAGCAGAAAAGATTACCTACCGAGAGACACTCAGGCCAGCCACTCTGCCCATTTGCATTGCTGAATGTGGTCACACCACCTGAACTGCTTGAGAAGACATTCTTCAACTTGTTGAGCCAGGCTGTGCTGTGCGCTTCAGGCTTTCAGCGTTCATGAGCTGTTCTGAGGCAGGCTTTGCTGACACAACTCTCTTCCAGTAATTTTAAGCAATTCCTCACACACTCTTGTAAGTAACCCCCAATAAAACTCACTGCTTCACCAAGCTGAACCAAAATATCCATACTTAGGTCTGTCACTGGTACCCTAGTATAGTTAGTAGACATTTATTCATGTACCTACAGGAATAGTACCAAACAACAGTGTAGTGGGCAGTCAGGTGTGTTCAGGACAGTCCTTCCTCATCTGTATTTCCTCTTCCATTACTATGACTTTCTTCAGTTGCTCAAGGTGTGTGTGTGTGTGTGTGTGTGTGTGTGTGTGTGTGTGGTTATGTGTATGCTGTGAGTATATTAAATACATGTAGGAAAATGACATAATGAAAATCATTATTTTGTATAATTAATGTATACTAATAAAAACACTATAAAATGGGTTGGGCAGTAGGATCTATCATTGCAGGGCAGGCAGAATTTAGACACAGTAATTATAGAAAATTTTAAAACAGTAATAATGCCAGTTAAAATGCTGTTTTTATTTTAATCAGGTGTCTTTGATTCTAAACAAAGTCCACAATCAATATTGTTACTAGACACACAATCTTTCACAGTGCGAAATTCAGAAAGGTTGACATGGTTTCTACTGGGATTTACTAATATATTTGTTGATGCTTTGGAAAAACTAAAACCAGTAGGTAAAGGCAACTGAGGTGTCCCCAAACACAGGCCAAGAGAATACAGGGGATCCAGCTTCAGTCACATCTATACCCCAATGAAACTTTTGACCCAGTGCACATTGCTGAATCCTGTTGCCTTCGTGCTGAGAGCTATGCTTTTCATTGTAGCAGAACATTCCACTCCTACAAGCAGCCATCAGGGTCATCTCACTCCTAACTCCCTTTCTTTACCAAGGACTTCTTTGTTCTTGCACTTCCTCCTTTCTGAAAATGTTGTACATATGTTCTTTAAATAATCCAGTCTATTTTTTTGCAGGACAACTTGCTACCTTGCCTGCACCAAGCCATGTTTTGAGAAACAATATAATATATTATATATATAATATATATCACATAGATAAAAGTGATATCTCTTACAACATATTCATTATAAAAGTAAGTCATATTGAAAATAAAGAAGCAAGAAACCACTCAGACCTGCCATTCATAAATTCCAAATTTAATTAATTCTGGGCTTGGACTATAATATAAATTATCTATCTACCTACATACCTACCTGCCACCATACCTACATAATACTGGGAATTAAGCCCAAGACCTCCTTCATACTAAACAGGTGCACTGCTATCAAGTTTTTTTTTCAGCTTCCAGTTAATTATTTTTATGATGTTGGTGATGGAACCCAGGACTTCATGCATATTAGTGGAGCCTTCTGTGTTTAACATTTTTACTGCAAAGCCATTTAAAAGCTACTGCAATCAATCCTAAAGAGAGAAACACATGAGGAATATTGTGATACCCAAAATTTATTTTGAAATGAGATTTTTATAAACCTCAGTTAAATTCATTTCTAAGACTTTTCCTATTATTTGTGTAATTGTTGTTTTGCATCAGAGAAATATTTTGAAAATAAAATTAATAAAACATGTTCTTGGATGAATTAAGAGTGAAGATAGAGTAAATAATTGATGTATCCATGCTAATGAATTTAAATATGCAAAAATGATAAAGTCATTGACAAATTTACAGAAGACTTGAATGTGGAAACTATTTGATGTTATTCACTGAGTGACAGACCAATATCTAGTTGTTAATCTTCCTTTTAAAGAATGCATGAAGGTAATTAAGCATCATTGCTTTCTTCCTTGTTGATGATATTTATTTTATTATTTAAATTTATTAATTTTATCTTATATAACTATTAAATTTAATAAAAAGAAATCTATACTGTTTCTATTTCTATTACTTTATATAGATATTTTATCAGATTTATTTCAAGATATTTTTGTATTCTTGGGGGATCAAAGCTTGGTCATACATTCTAATAAAGAGAATTCACTCCCTCAGCTACTAATCATAATTATTAAAAATAATTTTATGGGGATAGGGAGATGGTTCAGCAGGTAATTGCTTTACTGTGTAAGCACGAGGACCTTCAATCTCTTGCAACTGTGTAAACTTCCAGGCATGATAGCATATGTGTTTTTTTGTTGTTGTTGTTTTTTATTTTATTTTATTTTATTTTGGTTTTTCAAGACAGGGTTTCTCTGTGGCTTTGGAGCCTGCGCTGTAACTAGCTCTTGTAAACCAGGCTGGTCTCGAACTCACAAAGATCCACCTGCCTCTGTCCCCCAAGTGCTGGGATTAAGGCGTGCGCCACCACCACCCGGCTAACATATGTGCTTATAAACACAGGATATAAACGGAGACAGAAGCACTGGGCAGCCATCCTAACTCCAGGCTCAGTGAGAGTTCCTGTCTCAAGAGAATAGAGTAAACAATGGTAGACCAGGACACCCAATGTTCTTTGGCTTCTGTGTGCACTCATATACATGTGCCTGTACACTACACACGCATGTACACTATGTGTACTCATACACACCACACACAGACCTCTACACTACACACATTTACTGTATACACTCATTTACAAAAGGAAGGTGCTAATCCATTCTCAAATTCACACATGCTAGATAAGTCCTGACTTGTCTCACTATCAGGTCCCCCAGGTCTTAAACTGATAGATAAAGAGATACTGGTCAATAAAAGATACTATTTCTGAAGAAAGTCATTAATAGTTCTACATTGTTTACATGTAAAAAGCTGGACTATATACTCTAAAGAATTTTCAACGAACAGGATTATAGTTAAACGAAAACAACTCTACTCAAGAATGAATTTTAGCTAATTTATACTGTTACAGAAAGAATAAAATGTCCATATATCATATTCTAATATCTCATTTGAAACTCAAATTTTGGGTTCCTGAAAATGACCCAATCTGATACCACCGAGTCACCAGTTCTGCATGATAAACATTAGCTTGGCCAAGGGGAGTTGGTTTCAGTCAAATGCTACATAAGCTCATAGGTGAAGAAGATGAACTTGACCTTGCTTGAGTTTATTGGACCCTGAGCCAGACGCAAGAAATGCTTGAAACAATGGCTATGCCAAACTGCACTGCAAGGATCTCTCCTGCTTATTTTATTTTTAATGTTCTTTTTCTTATGTGTGTGTGTTTTGAGACTATGTCTCAAAACAATGTTGCTCTGCTGGTCTGGTATGGACCTCAATATATAGATCAAAGATACTCCTGCCTCTACCAAATGCTGGTATTACATATTACAGGCATGCACCACCATGCTGGGCCTTATTTTTTTTATTTTGAACCTTCTTTTTGCCTATCACTTAGCAAATGTTTGTTGAGTCTCCCTTGCTGGGTTAAAACTTCTTTACCTTTCAGCTTCAATAATCAGAAGATTTCATATAGGATGGATGGGTGAGCTAACGTATTTGACTCTGAGAGTGGATCTTTTCTTATGTCTGAAATCTGGATAGCAAATCATTCCTTCAGCTGTCCCCTGCTTTGGTGAAGTCACGGTGGAGAGAATGTGCAGACCCATGCATACTGGAGGATATTTTGAAAACTTTAACTACACGGGGTATTTCTATTTCAAAAACAGGACACTGACTATTTTGTTTGTTCATTTGAACTCTCTATTGCCTAGAAAGATAGGAGAAATTGGCTTTGTCAGCTCAGGAATCTTTACTCTTCTTCATCTTGAGCAAGTGCTTCAGAGGTCAGGAGAGCATGCATCCTGGTATACACAGTATAGTCTTGTTCACACCCGGGGCCCAGTTCAAAAGTGAATAATGATGATCTCAGTGATACATGGTCACTCATCAAATGACATACAATGTTCGTAATTTATCTCACACATTTTAAAATTATGTTGTTTACACTGCTTAAAAGGCAGTAAAATATGTCATAAAATATTAACGGTATCAAACACAGCCTGTGATATGTACCTTAATTTTGAACTGTGTTGTCAGAAATTATATGATTCTCAATTGCCGATGACTACTGGCCATGTGTGTGCTGAATGCATTAATAGTTGTTCCTTTGATAGGGACAGGACGGACAGCTAGGAGTTGATGGAAACATTTTCAGAAAAGGTACACAGAAAAAAGAAAACAGAATTTCCTTCTGTGCCATGTTTCAAACACTAGATAGGCAATTTTAATTGAAGTTGTAGATCGGATTTTAGTTTATGTTGCAGGACATACTCTAGGAATGAACTGTCTGATAGTAGCTTGGAAATGACACATTTTATAGTTTGAATATGAGTAGTTAAGAGAAGTTTTCTAAGTTCACACTGAAACCATACACAAGAAATCAAAGCTAAGTGAAGAATGGTCAAAGGATTTCCTTAGAGGATTCTTCTGTTTAGTGTGTGTTGGTGGGGAGAGGGGAGCTCACACGTCACATCTTACACGTGGAAGTTGGTTCTTCCCTTCCCCCACTGTGTGTCTGGGACCAAAGATGGGCTACTAGGCTTGGCAGCAGTAAGCATCTTTACCATTTGAGCCATCTTCCAGTCCTGTTTGCTTATTCCCTTTAAGTGACTAAAGAAAAATCAAGCTATATTCCCAGCAACTAGAACAAGTCCTTAAATATCTGCTTCCCCAGAAAGACCCAAGAGTGCCTGGCAACTGCATCCTGGCGTGCAAGCTCACACCCTCCAGGATCCCAGTCTGCCCAAATGGTCTGCACACATGCCTCCCTGAACTATACCACCTAGCCCAGAACAAGCTCACTTTGCAGAAGGAACAGCTTGCGGTTTATTATGTCTCCAAATGGACATTTAAGGGAGAGGTCAAATGTCATTGTTCAAGAACAAACAGTTTTCTCTGATTTCTCAGAAAGTAAAGTCTATGCAGAAAGTACTTTTCTCCCAGAATCAATATTACATGCTTTAACCTCTTCAGAGGACATAACACTCATCAAGACTTTCAAAGGGGGAAAAAAGAAGAAACATAGCACAGGTAATTCTGAATGGGTTGAATCCAGGATATAAATAGGTGGCTAAAACAGTAGGCACCTCTCTGCCCAGAGGACTGGCCAGAGAGGACAAAAAGGAAAGATGAGAAATTATAACAAATAAACTAGACCCGTGAAAGCCACTGAGCTGGGTGTGCTTCTCATAACTGTTTATGTCTTGTAGCAGAAGCTCCGATGCTTAATTCAAAGTGAGCTGGTTCACATCCCAAGTTCATGTCACCATATGGGAGGCTTGATTTCTTACCTCCCTCACCAGCATCACCATGCTGACTTTAGGACCAAAACCGACCTGATGGCCTTTTCCCACAGCCGTCACTCCTGGCTGAGATTTGTTCTGTGAGAGATAATTCCTTCTGCAATAAGACCTTTGTTTATTTTTTTTCAAATAAATACGGTATAAATCCTAAAAGTGTAAATAGCCTTCCTCTTTGATTTTTTTTATTTATTCGTGTGTGCTTGTGAGTGTGTATGAATACATGAGTCATGTATCGCCGTTCATGAGTGGAAGTCTGAGGACAACTTTGTGGGATTGGGATCTCCTTCTGAAGCATGAATCCAAGGAACTGAACTCAGACTGTCAGACTTGGATTCAGGCATCTTTACATTCTGAATCATCTCCTTGGCCCAAGAATTTTTTCTGGATAGCTATTACCTAATTATTTTTAAGAAATTCTAAAATATTCCACCACTTAACATGTTTTATAATGCAACACATTTTCATCAGTATTTGTGGATCTAAAATGTTTTACACTTAAAGGGAAAAAACAACTTGGTCAAATGTCTCGGAAATTATCATCTGATTATTTTCAAAAGAACATAATGAGAAGGTTCTTAAGTGTACAAGTATGTAGCTCTCATGGAAGCGCAAATAGAGACTTGCTTATGATGCTCTAGGCTTCAGGGGTGGAAGCAAAGACTCTCTTAGGAAAAGTGAAGCATTAGCACAGTACGCATGATTTTCCCTAGATTCATAGGCAAAGTCTGACATGTATGCTGATCTGTGAAGCTGGATAAAGAAGTGATGGAGAAATGATTTTAACTTCCAAAGCAGCCTTCCTACATTCAGTTATTATCTACTTTTGCCCATAAAGCATATGCTTAAATTTATTTTTTAAAGTAGTTAAACAATAGCTACAGAGCAGATTACTCCTTTATCAAATTGAAGAACTAGTATCTACAATTTGCACATCCCTTCCTTCCATTTATTTTCATTTCAGACAGAGAAGGACTATAATTGAGAAATGATCACTTTCATAAATATACCTATAAAGTAACCCATGATAAAGTCTCTGAATAATCTTAACTATCTTGTATTATTGAGTATTCCTAGGAGGAGAGTAATGGAGTCCTACAGTCACAGCCTGAGCGGTGAGAGTCGGGTGACTCTTTCCAGTGTGACTTACTGGTCATGTCCATACTGGTTCCTGAAAGGACTGGTTAGATTGTAAATATCACCTCTGGGAGGGACAGACATTAAGCCAGTGTTGGCTTTAAACATTTTGGGCTGTGATATTTTATCAGAATATCTTTAAGATTATCTACAGCAGAAGAAAACTCCAGAGCCTTGGCATTCCTCCACCGTCATCCAGAACTCTGACATAGTTCCCAGTGCTGTAGCATAGGCTGGAAAATGCCCTATATTTTATGTGTGAACATTTAGAAGGAAATTTTTCATGAAGACCTCATTTTCAACTTCTCCTGTACAGTCATATCGGCCATCACTACTTTTCCCGATGCCAGGATAAGTGGAAGGAGCCTGCAGAAGTTCAGGGCCACTGCTTGTTTCAAAGCTTGAGTTTCTCCCAACCCTGATGACAAGGTCCTGTGAGGCCGTTTCTCACCATTCAGACTGAGGAACCCCCAAGTTCCCAAAACCTGGCAGTTTTTTAGCCAATATTGCTCCTTCCTGTTTCCTTGATGTTTATCATTTTCTGAATGTACCTTTCTTGTTTCTAGTTTGCCTGTTAATTCTTGTGTGTGTGTGTGTGTGTGTGTGTGTGTGTGTGTGTGTGTGGGGGGGGGGTGTTCTTTGGGGAGGGTGAAGAGCCTACATGTGTGGGTAGGTATTTTAGTGTTCTATTGCTTTGAAGAGACACCATGACCACAGTAACCCTATAATTGCAAGCATTTAATTGGGACTTGGTTACAGCTTCAGAGGTATTGTTCATTGGTATCATGGTGGCAAGCGTGGTGGCAAGCAGGCAGATACGGTGCTGGAGAGGAAGCTGGGAGTTCTACATCTGGATCCAGAGGCGGCAGGAAGACAGAGAACCACTGGGCCTGGCTTGAGCTTTTGAAACCTAAAGCCCACCCGCAGTGACACACTTCCTTCAATGATGTCACACCTCCTAGCCTCCCTCCCCTCAAAGAGTGTCACTCTCTGGTGATGAAGCACTCAAGCAAACGGGCCTATGGGGGCCATTCTTATTCAACCCCTTCAGTAGGTGTGGTTGTAAAAACATGTGTTTTCCTCAATCACTTATTGGCCTTTTTGTGGGGCACTATTATACAGGCCACATATTTCTACACTGTGTGGCCGCTAGGCTCTCAAGCCACAGGTCGTACCTGAGGTGGTCACCTAGCTCTTACAGACAGGCTGTCTCCAGGATCAGGATGTGCTAATGTTGCTCTGCTCCTTTCCTTGTAATTACGGGAGATGGCCTGGGTAGAGGTGTTAATCCAAGCTAGGGGGCAAAGCAGCCATAGCTGAGGACCCGACTTTAGTCCTGCTACCCTGGAAACAGGAAGCGAATGAGCTTCCCCCTCACGTTTCCTTTGCATATAAAAGCTGTTTTGAGAATAAACGCGGGTGATCTTCATGATTTGAATGTACCCTAAGACTCCCATCGCAGTTATTCCTGCACCTCCATGCCAATCCAGAGATATAATTTATGTTGGGGTTTGACCCCCCGACACCTTTCTGACACTTTTTTTTTCTTTTGAGACAGGATTTCTCACTGAACCTGGGAGCTCACAGATTCAATTTAGTTAGCTTCACAGATTAGATAGATCAGCTGGCTGGCCAGCCCTGGGTACCCTCTTATCTGTACCTTCTGTGGAGGTTTTTACACGGATGCTACATGTAGATTTCAGGTCCCCACGCCTGTACAGCAGGCACACTGCTGAAGGGACCATCTCCTCAACCCCTCTCTATCGACCATAGTGTCCCCAGTTCTTAGAATGTTGCCTAGACAAGTGCTCTCATCTGATTTGTTAGATAAACACATACATCGTCATGCACTCATTGTCATTTTTCATAGAACAGAGAAATCATTTTCTATATATCCATTCCTTTCTGGGTGAGGAGTTACATTCTAGGAAATTCTATGCCATAGAGATTGAATTCCTCTCAGGTCGCTCCACTGCCTGCATGTGGACACAGTGGTATCTAAGTCAATGGCAATAAGGATAACAAATAAGGTGGTTCAGAGATTGATAGGCATATATGTGGATTGGAGGTAGATTCCAGCTGGGTTACTTTTTTTCTTAGCTTTTCCACTGATGTTAGATTACTGGAGACATTGTTTTAAATTTTTTATATTTAATTGATAAATTATGTTTTATTGTATACAGTTATGGTATACAATGAGATGCTTTAATATATGCATAAAATGGGTGAGTCAATGAATCTAACTAGACATCTTATCATAAACTTATATTTTTGTGGTGGTAATGTATGAAATGTACTCGATTAGCAATTTTGAGATACACATTACTAACGGGTCACCATGCTGTTCGGGAGGCCTCAAAAGCTTATTGCACCAAGCAAAGCCTTTGTACCCTTCGTCTCTCCACTCCTCCCACCCTCATTCTCACCCTCTGGTAACTACTGGGCTCCTTTCTGTGCCTGCAAGTGTCACACTGCAGATTCCACATATAAGCAAAATCATGTTGTACTTTGTCTTTTTGCACCTGCTGATTTCTGTAAGCATTATGTCTGCTCTCATTCAGATGGTCAT
The DNA here is from genome assembly GCA_028555095.1 of Dicrostonyx torquatus. Classification (NCBI taxonomy): domain Eukaryota; kingdom Metazoa; phylum Chordata; class Mammalia; order Rodentia; family Cricetidae; genus Dicrostonyx; species Dicrostonyx torquatus. The sequence continues at coordinate 5,881,829 of JAQHUG010000102.1, read as the reverse complement.
AAATGGAAGGATGCTGTTTTTATGGTAAATAGTATTCTCTCTCTCTCTCTCTCTCTCTCTCTCTCTCTCTCTCTCTCTCTCTCTCTTCTTACAGCCCTAGACAATACTGTCCTGACAGCATCATACTTACAAAAATAACAAACCTGAAGAGGAAGACTAGAGAGAAGGCTAGGCAGTCAACAACACTGTCTGCTGCTCCAGATGATCAGAGTGTGATGCCCAGCACCTACCTGACTTCTTATAACACTGTGTAACTCCTGTCCCAGGGGTTTCAAAACCCTCTTCTGACCTCTTTGGGCAATAGGCACATACATGGTGATCAGGCTTGCTGCAAACAAAGCAGCTATACACATAAAATGAATCTTAAAAAGTCAACTCAAAATGGATTAAGGCCTTAAAGAGGCAGCTAATATCTTAAAAATGAGAATCCATGGGATTTAGCTAAAGTAAGTGCTCCAAACTAACCCTGACATAAAGTCATACTTAGGATGAAACTGGAAGAAACTGTACATATCTATGTGGTATGTATCTTTTTCTCAGTTTATTAGTATATGGAGAATCTTTCACAAAACAGGTTTCAGAATTCTCCACTGGGCCCTAAAGAAAATGATAAAAGAGAGAAAAAAGATTAGAAGTTGAGAACAGAAACTCCAACCAGTTCACTACTGGTGTTCCAGTTTCCACGAGTATACAGTAGGTGCTCAATAAACATTTACTTACTTACTGACTAACAGATGGAGTAACCAATGGCTGTATTCTTAATGACTGGTGCTGACTCCAATGCTTCAAAGGCTTAAAGCAAATACATTCAGCTCAATTATGCTACAATACAGTAACTACTGGCTTTATTATATTGTGTCTTAGAGGGAGATCATTTGTCCCCATGATAAACAGTGATTGCCTTAAGAGCTCTGGAATGTCCTGTTGGGGTGCAGCCAGCTTCAGTCACTTGAACATGATTTCCATCTTGGTTTAACATGTTTGGCTCCACATGATGCTTGAAAGCATATAAAAGGGCTCTGTGTCCTGTCGCCAAGGAAATCTAGGTGGATTTAGACATAAATATTCATGAGAACTTCCCTCCATCTCCCCTTAAAAATGCTCCATTGAAATGGAGATTTTGACTTTTAGGATAATGAAGAATATTAAGAACCTTTATTCTTGAAAAATTAAGATTAATAAAATGGCATTTCCCTATATTCATTAGGATGGTTTTTCTTTTTAAAATAAATTTTGATGCACTGTTCTTGTTCTGGTGGATCTTTTCTTTCAGTAGGTGGAATAGACCCTAAACTGTGGGCTCGAAGCTCTACGCTCTCTATTAATCCTCAATTAAATACAGCTGGGATGCTGGTACTTGGGTGCTTTGGGGAAACTTTGACAATTCCCTGTCTATGAAGAAAATACAGAAGGTTTTAGACTTCTTTTCCTTTAGTTAGGAACTTTCTAAGCTACCTTAAGTCTTTCTCAACTCTCAGAATTGTTTTCTTTCTGGTCAAAAGATATAAACAACAAAATAAGAAATCTTCGAATCCCTGTTGACACAACGCTCTTGACTGACATTAAGTGTGTTTGTTTGCGATAGAATAACTGTATTCTTTTAGAATAAAACTAGAAGCCCATGACCAAAGAAATAAGCTTTTGGGAAATTTCAGTAAGGGGAGATTCAGAAGAGGGAACATTTTTTGTTTTGTTATCATTTGATTCACTTGTGTTGTCACTTTTCCCTGAATGGAATTGTCCCACTCTGGGAAAATGTAACTTGCCTCTTGAGTGAATCAAGGCAAATGAAGAGAGATTCTTTTCTGTTGCCCTCTGCCTCTCCAACTGTGTCCATCAAATCTAGCTTTTGCTTGTGCAAAGCAGGTGCACTGATGTTTTCAATTCTGTGTCTGATGAGGAATATAATTATAGCATTGATTGTCCCTTCCATCTGATTGGTTTCCATTGTGCCTTAGTCTGTGTTAAGGTCTTGTATCCTAATCACTTTACTAGTCATTTGGTCTTTGCCATGTCCCATTGAAAGAATGTGATTTAGTTTTCCAATTCATCACATCTTATTGTTTTTATTATTTGGAATTGTAACATCACAATATGGTTTCTTTGTCTAAGAATGTTTAAAGGGGATCTAACATTTTAGAGAAATTCAAAAGGTTTAATTAGAATTAAGCTATGAAGCTTCCACAAACCCTATCTGTCACTTAATGATTCAAATTCCTTTCAAAAATCAAGCAAAAGTTTATTTTACACAAAATTATACTTAATCCTGAGTAACTTTGTCTTACTCTTCTATAGTTTGTATATGCAATATATTCCAGGAGGCCCCCACCTGATGTTACTGCTAGGAGGTGGTAGAACCTTTAGCATTTGGAGACTAGAAGCTCACTGTGGGCATGTCCTTTAAGGGTATAATAGACACCTAATCAATTTTAATATATATGTATGCATGCATCTGTCTATCATCTATCTATCTATCTGCATGTATATCTACCTACCTTTTATCTATCTACTATCTATCTATCGATATATATCCATATATATACTCATATATATATATATGTCATCTATCTATCTGTCTGTCTGTCTGTCTATCTATCTATCTACCTGCTTACCTACCTACCTATCACCTATTTATCTCTCTCTCTGGCCATGCAGTAAATTATTTTACTCTATTCTGTATTCCTCTTCAGATGTGGCCACTGATAATTGCCCTTAAACAATGGTACCAACCAATCACATACTGCAATCTCTATGGTGATATTTGGTTTGTGCTCTAACAAATAAAGCTTACCTGAAGATCAGAGGGTGGAGCTAGCCACTAGTTAGCCACAGAGGCCAGGCAGTGGTGGCACACACCTTTAATCCCAGCACTTGGGAGGATGAAGCAGGAAGATCAGGAGTTCAAGGCTACTCTGGGCTATACAAGATTGAGCCAGTCTAAAAGAGAAACAGAACTGGACAATGGTGGTTCACAACTTTGATCTCATGTTTTTCATCCCAGTACTTGAGAGGCTCATGTCTTTAATCCTAGCACTAGGGAGGTGGAAACAGGAATATAAGGCAGGTAGAAGGTAGGTAGAGACAGGATCTCAGGCCCATTCAGTCTGAGGATTTGGCACACACTCCTATTCAGTCAGGAAATTCATAGCGACAGGATCGGACCCACTCAGTCTGAGGATTCATAGAGCTAAGAACTCTAGTGGCTGGCTTCTCTGTTTCTCTGATCTTTCAGCTCTCATCCCCTAACACCTGAATTCTGGTTTTTATTTTTAAGACCAATTAGAATTGAAGCTACAAATCTCTAAAACCAAGAGCTCAAATAATTTTTGTTTCCTCTTTGTAATTTATTATCTCAGGCATTTGTTTTCATGACAGCTGACTAACACACACCAAAACTGTGGGAAAAAATGTGTTATAAGAGGCTGGTAAGATGTATCAGAGGTGAAGAATGGATACTATTCTTGCAAAAGACCTGAATTTGGTTCCCAGAACTCATCTTGGGAAGCTTATAATTGCCAGTAACCTCAGCTACAGGAAATCCAATGCTGTCTCCTGACTTCCTTGGACATTGTACTCGTGCACACAAACTCACACTCACACACACACACATACCCAAAATTTAAAAATAAAAAATTTTAAATGTATTATAAATTATTGACTGGCAGCTGTCATTGTCCTCAACTGTTATAGTTTCCATTTTTACCAAATTTTCCTTTCTGGCCCAGATATCATTCTGCTAAAAACTGACAAAATGTCACACAGCATATTCTTAACTTTCCTTGCAGGTCGCCATAGGCATGTGACCCAATTCTAGCAAAAGAGACCCACAGGAGAGTCTGCTAGACAGCCTCTGAGAAAAGTTTTCTGTTCTGCAAAGATATGTAGCAGGAAACTATCCATCTTTCATGGCAGACAATGTTATCTCTGCATGTCACACCTAAGCTACAAATGCACTTAGAACTAAGAGATTAAGTAAAGCTAAGAATCAGAACTCTAAGGGTTGAGAGCGGCAGTACAAAGAGATCTGAATCTACTATGATGTCACTACTCTGTTTAACAAACCCTAAAAAAATATATTTAGGATTCTTTTGGGATGAGATGATGATTTTGCTGAGTCAATTAAGTAGTTTTCTATTACTTCTACTCAAAAGAATACAATAGAAAAATCTCCACACTAACTGATAGACATCACAGAATTATATCCATAGCAAAGAATATTTACCTAAAATTCAAAGTTATATATTTGAATGGGGAATATTTTCTTACGATTATCTTTCTAGTTTTATGTGAAGAATCTTATTTAAATAGATTCAGAATCTAATGACATTTTGTTCCTTGTAGAGTAGACTTGGGTTATTTACTTGGATTTTGTTGTTACCGGGGAGGGACGTGGGTAAGGAGAGAGGGTGATCTATGGTGTCAGATAGATCATCATTAAAATCAAAAAGCTCAGCATTAAAATCTCCTGCCATCCAGCCCTAGCTTAATTAATATAGTGTGCAATAGAAGAGGCATAAATCCAATAGTACAAACTGCAGAGTGCCAGTGACTACATGGTTTGTCCAGTGCAACCTAGCATTACCCTCTGTTTCAGTTCAGATACATAAAAAATTCTGATGTTATCTCTCTTTAACATGTGCTTCTGGAAAAAAAACATTCTTCAGTTTACCCCAGCAATCCACGCAGATGATGCCTAAGAAGCCTGTTACCTACTTCCAGTCCACAGTAGCAGGTTACCTGGTTGTTTGTACACCAAGGTCAGAACAGAGGGCTACTCTACCATGGGTAATCTGGATAAAGAGACTGGCTTTCAGAAGGAAGTAAACACGGGTTCCACTTTGGGCGATAGCCTAGATAAATTGATTGTGTGAGTTGAGTCATAGAAATGGGATAAGGATTAATGGAGAGAAAGAAACATGAATTTCACATTAAAAAGATTAGGGAAATCCCGACCTTTATTATAAAATATCTGTGAGCCTATAAAGATGATTTATAATACTGGAAAAGCTTTGGCTAATGCTCCTGGGAGGCTCAGAAAACATAATCCAATTTACTTGTGGTGCACAAAAGAGATATACTTTAAAATAATTGCTATTTTAAACTGTAGCCTTCATGGAGCTTTGGCACCTAACCACAACATAAGATTAACCAAAACAGCTAAACTGCTGGGGTTTTGTTTTTTTGTTTTTTAATGTAATACTGTTGTGTGATGTATTCCCCAGCCAGTGGCAGGAAGCCAGCTGTGGAAGAGAATTGTGTCAACAAATGCACACACACCTTACATTAGCTGAATCACTTTGATGGGGAAACTCAGAAGCGAACTGAAAGTCACAAACACAGGTCACCTCTTTCTCAAGCTTTTTGAGTCATGTGATCACTCTTCATTGAGAAAAGAAAGCTGTGGCCATTGGACAGCAGATGAACTTTTGCAAGTATGTCCTTCTCTTGGGCATTTAGTCTAACAAAACTCCCCAGAAGATTCAGAGTCATCTCAGTTTCAGAATTAGTTAACTCTAGGAGCAAAGTGGGTCAACGTAGGAGGAGTATTTACCTACCTGGCTTCTCGGCCGCTCTTATTTGTCTCTTACTTCATAGAACTAGTTTCTTGGAGGGTTTCTACAGTTTGAAATATGCCTTAGAAAGAAGTGGGCACAGAAATTTGCCTTAAATCTGTTTTACTTTCTCCCAACCACCAGGCTGTGAATGTTTTTATGCTACAGGCTACCCTGATTGTTTATTCCCCCTTGACAGCCAGTTTTATGACACGTGTATTAAAGTAGCATCGAATCAGACCCATGCAATTCTGTTCTAGCCTATTATGGGTGTGATGGACTTTTTAGTATTCAGGCTAAGACAGACATTAGTGAACAGCTTCTGAGGGTTAGAAATCTACCATAGTTGAATGACATTCTCATGGCTGATTTATTCAGAGGTATTGCTTCATGACCAAAGAATCCCAGACTAATCAAAAGATATTCAGCTTTAGAAAAAATTTTTTTAATGTTTCTGGGCTCCTACTATCCCTCTGACAACAGATATAAAAGCCAAATTAATATTTTTGAAATGGCTTATGATATTCATATTTAAATTGACCACAAAACTTGAATTCATTTATTAGGTCACTCATAGCAATAGTTTATCTAAGCCATAATAACATAAAATAAAATAATTCGCACATAAATGGAATATTTGGTCATTCACTAAATATCACATATCCCTCAAATTTTGGACATGTCTCTGATCACTAAAGTTATATATATATGAATGAGAAACATACAGTCCCAGACTTGCTTTAATATGATGGTGCATGTCTGTAAACCCCAACACTCAGGAGGATTGCTTGTTTGACACCAGCCTGGCCTAGAACCTGTTTCACAAAACCAAAAGTAAAACAGAACTAAACAAGACAAAAATAAAATAAAATTAACCAATGTGAGTGTGGGGTAGATTTAGGAGCTGTTAATAGAGAAAACATGAAAGATTTTTAAAAAAATTTTTTTTGTTACACATGGGTAGTTAGTTCTTGAGATTTTGTTGACTCATTTTTTTGGTTGCTTTTGAAATATTGCACTAAAGAAAATAACAAAGATAATGGCAATCAGAGTTCAAAAGATAGAAATAGTGGAAGGAAGGACAGAAGGGAGAGAGGAAGGAAAGAAGGGGACAGAGGGAGGGAGAAAGAAGGGAGGGAGGGAGGGCATGAAGGTAGGAAGGGAAGGAGGGAGAGAGGGAAAAAGGGAGAGAAGGAAGGAAAGAGGAGGAAGGGAAAGAGGGAGGAAGGAAGGGAGAGAGAGAAAAAAAGACACAGTTTCTGTTATTAGGGAATGTACAGGAAGATGTATGTTCTACAAGAACTTGAAAGTATTATGAAAAAAAAGTAATCAGACTGTCATTAGTCATTAGGGAAACATAAATTGAAGAATCACGGCCAGACTGCTAGAGGGGCAAATACAATTAAAATGCAAAACATGAGGACATAGAACAGTTATTAATTCTTACACGCTCAGCTAGAAATACAAAACTCTTTGGAAAACCATTTGAAAGTTTATTTGAAAGTTAGACATTAACCTACAACATGACTCATCAATTTCACTCCTAGTTAACTGCCTAAGAAAATGAAAACATGCCAATAAGAAGCTTCATGTGCAGATGCTCATAAAACACAACCGAAATAGCCCCAAACTGCAAACAACTGGAACCAGCTCTTCTTCCGCTCTTGAATGGACTCAACAGATTGGGCACATCTGTATTTGGAATCCTACTTGGGAGTAACAAAAATTGAACCTCTGGTATGTCTAGAACGTGTGAATCTCAGAAGCATATGGTAACTGAGAGAAAGCCATCCTGAAACACTACAGACTCTGTGTCTGCTGGACTGTGTACATACAGCATTCATGACAGGGTATGACTCAAAGCACACACAGAGTATGCAATTTCTATACATGTGATTGCCCTCAGAGGCTAGGGTTTTGTTTCTCAAAAGCAGAGATGCTTCAAAAGAAGAAAAGTAGACCCTAGTGTCTTAAGAAAATAAGGTCCTCTTGGTATTATGATTTGTGGGCTGGTTTTCTTTGCTTTATGCTTAAAAACCACTTATGAGAGAGCATATGTGACAATTTTCTTTCTGTGTCTGGGTTGCCTTACTCAAAATGATGTTTTCAAATCCCAGAGAACTTAGACAACAATGAGGACACTAAGAGAGACATACATAGATCTAATCTACGTGGGAAGTAGAAAAAAAAAAGATCTGCTGAGTAAATTGGGAGCATGGGGACCTTGTGGGGAGGGTTGAAGGGGAGGGGAGAGGCAGGGAGGGGAGCAGAGAAAAATGTAGAGCTCAATAAAAATTAGTAAAATAACAAAAAAGAAAAGAAGGTCCAGGAAGCTAGGCTTGTCCCTTCTCAGTTACATCACTTTTACATAGTGTGTAGAAAGTGATGGGGGAGGGCACACATTAGCTCAGCCACTATGGTGCTGGCAGTGTGTATGTCACGTACAAATGCTGACTTGGTTTTCTGCAGCTTCCGTGCTTGTACGGGTCATAAAATACATAGCGCATAATTCTGGCCATTCTGCAATTTAAAGTTTACATTTAAAGCTGGTATTTTACATTATAAAAATAGGTGGCAACATTTGGCCTAATAATTAAAGTTTTTTTTAATGTTATCCATTTAAAACATTAAATGGCAAATAAAAGTATCAGGCTAAGTTGAAAGAGATTACAGGAGGCAAGCACTTTTCATTCCATTGCCTCAAACGCCATTCCCTCTGCCTTCTGAACAAAGAGTGGGCTATTCTAACTTGTTCTCAGACCTGAAGGGTAGAGGGAGGAACTTGCTATGGGGACAAACGGGTAGATGAATGTGGAGACACAAAGGACACAAATCAAATGATGGCAGTCGACGTAAGGCAAAAGGTTGGTGGTGGAAGCAGTACGCCTGAGTCTTTGGTGCTAAACTCACCTGGCTTGTTGAAAGGCCTCTGTTCTCTACAGTACACTGATACCCAAATCCTTCAAGAACACTCAATGCTTTGTCTAATTATCAGTGTTGCCTAAGCTTTTGGCAGCTATGAATATTTGTTTGGCGTCCACAGAGACTATGAATTTGGGGGTAAATTTAAAGATCTACAGTTTGGCTGTATTCCTGTAAAGCTTTATCTACCTCATGTTCCACCCATCAGAATGAATAAGATCAATAAAACAAGAGACAACTCATGCTGGTGAGAATATGGAGTAAGGGAACATTCATTCGTTGCTGGTGGGATTGCAAACTTGTACAGCACTGTGGAGATCGGTGTGGCAGTTCCTCTGAAAGATGGGGATCGATCCACCTCAAGATTCAGCTATGCCACTCCTGGGCATGTACCTGAAGGATGCTTCATCCTACCACACAGACATTTGATCAACAATATTCATCTCTGCTCTATTCAGAATAGACAGAAATTGGAAACAACCTAGATATCCCTCAAGAGATGAACGGATAAAGAAAATGTGATACTTTTACAAAATGCAGTATTACTGTGTTTTTAAAAAATGAAATTCACAGGTAAATGGATGGAACTATAAAAAAAAGTATTCTTAGTGAGGTAACCCAGATCCAAAAAGACAAATATAGTATGTATACACTTATATGTGAATATTAGCTATTAGGTTGATAATAACCAAGCTACAATCCACAGAACCACAGAAGTTAAGCATAGGGTAAGTGTCTTAGCTGGGCTTTCTTTTCCTTCTTTCTTTTTTTCTTTCTTTCCTTTTTTTTTTGTTTTGTTTTTTCGAGACAGGGTTTCTCTGTAGCTTTGGGGCCTGTCCTGGAAAACTAGCTCTTGTAGACCAGGCTGGCCTCGAACTCACAGAGATCCGGCTGCCTCTGCCTTCCTAGTGTTGGGATTAAAGGCACGGACCACTGCTGCCCAGCCTTAGTTGGGCTTTCTATTGCTGTGATAAAAGACAAGACTAAAAGGCAAGTTGAGAAGCAAAGGGTTTATTTGGCTTATACTTCCATATCACTGTTCATCATTGAAGGAAGCCAGGACAGGAACTCAAATAGGGTGGGAACATGGAGGCAAGAGCTGATGCAGAGGCCATGGAGGGGTGCTGCTTCCTGACTTGCTCCCCATGGCTCAGGCTTCTTTCTTATAGAATCTAGGGCCACCAGTCCAGGGATGGCACCACCCACAATAGGTTGGGCCTTCCCCCATCAATCACTAATCTAAAAAATGCCTTACAACTGGACCTTATGGAAGCATTTTTTTTCTCAGTTGAAGTCCCTCCTTTCAGGCAGCTCATTGTATGCAGAGAGGTCGAACTAATGCCTACATAGAGACTTCACCCGTACTCGCTAGTGTCTTTGGTACAGGAAGGCGCTCTGCACACTACCAAAGGAGAAACGTAAACACCAACCAAGCAACAAACCTTTTGACCTACAATGGCGTCCTGCCTGCCAGATATGCTAGCGCAATGGCGGCACAAAGCTTCTAGGAATGACAACCACTATCTGACTTGACTTGAGGTCCACTGCACTGGATGGGTCCATACCCCACACCGCTTGGGGCCCACGAACCTGAGACTAGATAGCCTGGCAATGCAAACCAACTAAAACTGCTCTAAAACCAACCAAACAGAAAAGTAGCCCTAAGATGACTCCTAATGGCATTCTGCTGCACTCACACATTGACCAGTGTCTTTCTCAGCCATCATCAAAGAAGGCTTCTCCTGCAGCAGATGGGAACAAATACAGAGACCCACAGGCAGATGTAATACAGAGTGTGAGAGACCTCGGAGCACTCATCCCTAAATGCGATGTCTCCATCAAATCCTTCTCCTCGGGGCTCAGGGAACCCCACAGAAGAAGAGTCACAAAGTTGTAAGAACTAGAGGATAGAGGACACTAAGGACGGGTCCCTCTGGATCCAAAGATTGGCACACATACAAACTCACAAGACACTGAGGAAACACCCATAGGGTCCCTATGAGTCTGTACCATATGGTCCTAGAGCTGAAAGGAGACATGAGCACATGCCGCCATGTCTACCCCAGAAGCTGTCTCCAGTTGATAACCAGTTGCAAATGAACATTTACTTTCCTCCAAGGGAGTCTCACTGGGGAAACAAGCTACTCTTAAGGGTAGGCTGCAGGCCCAGTCTTAGCCAACAGAAAGTGAACTCAGTGAGATCTACGGAGGTTCCTCTGGGCTTTTCCTTTTCTTTTTTTTTTTTAATTTATTTATTATGTATATAGTGTTCTGGGCACCAGATCTTGGATGTCATTACAATGGGTGTGAGCTATCATATGGTTGCTGGGAATTGAACTCAGGACCTCCTGAACAGCAGTCAGT
>JAQHUG010000102.1:5846562-5868155 GCA_028555095.1 Dicrostonyx torquatus | reverse complement strand
CGTAAGCCACAGACCTCATGGTGACATACAGATTAATAGAAATGGGTTAGATCAAGATGTGAGAGTTAGCCAAGAAGAGGCTAGGTATAATGGGCCAGGCAGTAATTTAATTAATACAATTTCTGTGTGGTTATTTCAGGGGTTAAGCTAGCCGGGCGGTGGGACGCAGCCCGCTCCCCCTACTACACTTATCCACCTACACAGCCTGGGCTAGTCACCCTCCCCTTTCTGTCTGCTATGATGTGGATTTCAAATAGCCCCCAATGACTCATCAATTGAAGGTCTGGTTCCCAGCTCATAGTACTGAGGTGAAATCTTTAGAAGCTGGGACCAGATAAAAAAAAATTAGGCCACTGGGAGTGTAACCTTGACGTAGGTGTGGGACTTTAGCCCCTCCTCTGTGTCTCTGGGCTTCTGTGGCACCATGAGGTGAGGGGGTTGATCTAGCAGAGTCACCTATTATGTGTTCCCTAACTGTGCCTCCAAAGTCAACTCAGACTAGAACCTGTGAAATAGTGAACTGAAACCAATTCTTCCTTTTTTCAAGCATATTAACTCAGGTATGTTTATTCAATGGAAATTTGAATAAAACTAGATAACCTTATCCACAGAATGAGCCAGATTACCAAATTGACATTGGGTGAAATGGGTTTGGACATATAAAATGTTTAGAAATGTACCTAAAAGTGTTATTGTTATTACTATTAGCAAAATCCCTTTCCTTTTCATAGATATTTATTTTCTTCCTTCGTCTTTAATTTGGAGATTCTGAAGGTCTTATTTTGGGCATTTATAGGATATGGACATGAGCCAATCATTTAATGCAAGATGGGTAGACAGGGAGAGGAATGTGACCTTTGTCATAAGCACAGGATCTGTTACTAAGAGGAGATAGCTAAGCAAAACCACCAGGAGGTGGTTATCACCAAAGGCCGACGCAGTGTCAAGCACAGAAGCAATTAAGAAGAGTACCTCAGATATGGCCCAGACGATTGGCAATGTACTTTAACTATGAAGGAGCAGGTCATCCTTCCATGAAGATAGGTTGGATTAGGATTAGTAGTCAAGGAGTTATCATTAGAAATGATCCCACACAAAGTAGGGCACAGAGTCCGCCGATTTCATGTGCAGTATCCAACCATTGACTGCTACCCTGGACTCTGATTAGGAAGGTTTTCGAGATAAGGTAGCAAAATAAGGTCTCTAAAAACAGAACTCTACCGTAAAACCGAGTTTTAGGAATTAGAAAAATTGGAGGAGGGCCTCAAAGAAAAGAAGGTCCCATATGATTACAAGAAAAAACGCCAGCATCAGATCCACTGCACAGATGGCAAAACTCTGAACCTCAGAAGGTGTTTGCATAAGGTTTTGAAGTTTCTATTGGCCTAAGAATTGGTAGTGAAGCTGAACTTGCAGAGAAATACCAGCTGGCTTTGGGGATTTGCACAGTGGGGAATGAGAGACTGTGGAAAAGGGGAGAGGGCTAACAGGGTCTACAAGCTGTTAGGTTTACCAGATGAGTACCTCTTAGCATTGTCACGGGCTCACCTCTAGCTACATCTCCATTTCGGGGAATTTATTATTAAATGTACTATCTGCTGAAATACTACAGAGTCTGCCAATTTCATGTGCAGTATCTGCATTTCTTCTACTGGTGTGTCAGGTAGAAGGGAGTGTGCTCTGAGCCAGGCCAGGTGCCCTCTTGTGAAGAAGTAGATAATGTGAGGACCTTCCACGGCTATTTTGGCTGTGCTGCAGTCACAGCAGCTGGATTCAGTGCTGTGCCATATGTTGGAGCAAGCTAATTAAGAGTTGTCAGTGCAGTGTGATGTTGACATTATTTCAGTGTATTCCCTGCTTTCCTTTCAGCAGTCTCACGGAACTGACTCAGCCTCCCTCCCGTCCCCAGCCTGGTGGCAGCGTGTTTTTCCCTTTTAGGAAGGTTTGAAGTCTGGTCCTGCTGTCTCCATTCATAACTCTCCCTTCAGAGTCACCATGCCATGCTGCGGATTGTCCCTCAGAGTTTCCAGCTGCTCTTCTGAAATGCCAGCAAAGTCCTGACATCCATGTCCTGGTACAGCCAGTGAGTTCAGAAGGTAACCGTGAGGGTCACGTATTTCCACAAATGATTTGTTACCTCTCTCATTGAGAGGCATAATTTAATGCCTCTACTGCTCAATGCACACTGGCCTTAGAGACTTATTAAATAAGAGGCTGTGGCAGAAATGACATTTTAGAATTCCTAAGGTGGGGATATAAGAAGCTTAGTACTCGCTCTCACAGTCACAGCTCCCGTGTAAAAATCTTGACATCCCAGAGGCCGTTGTGCTGGCAGACTCTGTGAGAGGAACACTTACAGAGCCTGTGAGACCGTGGGAGAGAGACAGACATACATGCTTGACTGCCCCAGCTCTCGGCCCTCGACCATCAGCCATCCCTGCAGAGGTCCTGTCCAATTGCCAGATCTGCAGGCACAAGCATGCTTGTTATTATGCGGCCTTCTGCTTTAGAGCTGACAGCTGGAACAGCTTCCTCTTCGATGGTGCTAGAGATGTGTAGAGTCTTTTGGAGCCTTGAGATTAGCACATCATGTCTTCAGACAAACAAAAATGTTCTTAATAAGACGATTTCAGTAGGGAAGTTCAGCATCAATAGCAGTGGGCCATGTACGACTATTAAAAGAGAAGGTGTATCTAAGTGTTGTGCCTTTCAAAGGAGGTCACCTCAAGGGTACCTTCTTGCTGCATTAAGCTCCCCAGCTCCAGCTTCCCCAGCACCTGCCTCAACTCTCTCAGTTGGCTCCAGTGATCATCCCACCTCTCGCCAAATCCATTTTCCTTGCCTTAAAATAAACCCCCGTGTCCGAAGCTTGAAATGGAGCAGCAGACCCCTGGGATTTGACAGGATGATCAGGGAAATGGGCAGCTACTCACCTCATGGAATAGGTGAGGAAGGACGGCTCTGAGTCTTTGCTAATGGAAAGCAATGTCCTTGAATTCAGGACACGGTGTGTTGTTATCATTTATTTTTACCTCTGATATTATAATACAATTATACCATCCCCCTTCCCTCCCTCTAAACCCTTTCATATACCTCTTCTTGCTCTTTCAAATACATGACCTCTTTTCTTTTTTCATTAATCATTTTGCATGCATATGTGTATATGCTCATATATTTCTAAATATAATCCACTCATTCTGCATAATGTTGTGTGTGTGTGTGTGTGTGTGTGTGTGTGTGTGTGTGTTTTCAAGGTTGGCCACTTGACATTGGATAACCAGTTGGTATGCACTTCCCTTAGGAAAACTATTCCTCCTACTCTGAGTATTCCTTGGTTACCTGTAGCCCTTTGTGTAGGCTTGAAGTCATGAGATTGGAGAAGAACCTACAACCACTTTACTAAACCAGTACAATCCATAAGTACATTCTAAATATTAATTTTTATACCCACATATAAGTACATCCCTCACTCTTCATCAGGGAAACTTCCCTTTACTACAGATGGAGACCATAGCCCACAAAAGGCAGGGTGGTGGAGCTAAGTACCAGTGGATACATCTACAAAACACTCCTGCACCTAAGGCTTAGGGAACGTTTCAGAAGACGGGTCAGGATTCAGTATTTTTACAGGTTTGTGTTGCAGTTGAGATGCTCTTTATACAATGAAGAATGTTTGAGTGACATACATATCCAATAAAAACTGTTCAACTTGGGAAGAATATGGCACTCTGAAATGAGAACCATGTATTGAAGCTTTCAGACTTCGGGGAAGTAATGAATGGTATTGTGGTGGTTTGAATGAGAATGGCCCCTATGGGCTCATATATTTGAATGTTTGTTCCCAAGTTATTGGTACTATTCGGGAAAAATTAGAAGATATAGCCTTATTGGACGAGGTGTGCCATTGAAAGTGGGCTTCGAGGCTTCAAACAGTCCACATCATTCCCAGTTAGCGCTCTTTCTCACTCTGTCTCCTACTTGCGGATCAGATGTCAGGTCTCAGCCACTGCTCCCGTGCCATGTCTGTCTCTCTGCCTGCCTACTGCCATTGTCTCCACCATGATGACCACAGACTCTCACCCTCTAGAATCATCAGCCCCAGTAAATGCTTTCTTATATATGGTGCCTAGGTCATGGTGCCTCCTCACGGCAATAGAGAAGTAACTAAGACAGGTGTCACTGATGGTGGGAGATGGGAGCCGATGGAGACCATTGCAAAGTGGAATGAATATGTATACTTTTACAGAAGGCACAGTTGGCTTACACCTCCAACTGCTGCTGTTTTGCAGGAATTGGGTTTCCCACACCTTTCTCTTTCTTCAGGAATCTGAATTGACATGTATACGATACCAATTTTAAAACCCAGAAGAGGCCAAATATTATACATAGTATTGAACTGGGCACAGTAGATGAAAACAGAATTTGTTTATTTGTTTATTTTATTCTTCTCTCATACGTTACATCCTATTACAGTTTCCCCTTCCTCCACTCCTCCCAGTTTACCCTTACCTCCCCCCTTCCTCAGATCCACTCCTCTTCCATTTTCTTTCAGAAGATAGTAGGCCTCCCAGGGATATCAGCTGAACCCAGTATAACAAGTTACAGTAAGATTACACACAATCCCTCATATCAAGGCTGGATGAGACAACCAGGTAGGAGAAAAAGGGTCCCAAGAGCAGGCAAACGAGTCAGAGATGCCCACGCTTCCACTGTTAGGAGTTCCACGAGAGGACCAAGCTATACAGCTGTAACATAAATGCAGAGGACCTAACAGACCCAAGCAGGCTCTGTGATTGTTGTTTCAGTCCCTATGAGCCCTGCTTAGTTGATTCTGTGGACTGTGTTCTCAAACCCTCTGTCTCCTATGATCCTTCCTCCCACCCTTCCTAAGGGTTCCCTAAGTTCCACATAATGTCTGGCTGTGGGGCTCTGCATCTACTCCCATCATTTGCTGCATGAAACATCTTTGATGATGATTGGGCTAGGCACCAATCTATGAGTATAGCAGAATATAATTAGGAATTATTTTATCAACATTTTGGTAAGAAGGAACGACCTTTGGGTACATACCCAGGAGTGGAATAACTGGGTCTTGAGGTAGAGCTATTCCCAGTTTTGGAGGAACCACCATGTTGATTCCCATACTGGCTGTACAAGTTTGCACTCCCAGCAGCAATGGAAGAGTGTTCGCCTTGCTCCGCATCCTCATCTGCATGAGCTGTCACTTGTAGTTCTTGATCTTAGCCATTCTGAGGGGTGTAAAAAGGACTCTTAAAGTAGTTTTGATTTGCATTTCCCTGATGGCTAAGAATGTTGAACATTCTCAGCCATTTGAGATTCCTCTATTGAGAATTCTCTGTTTATATCTGTGCCCCATTTTTAAATTGGATTATTTGGTTTGTTGATGTCTAGTTTCTTGAAGTCTTTGTATATTTTAGAGATTTGTCCTCTGTCAGTTGTGGAGTTGGTAGAAATCTTTTCCCATTCTGTCGACTGCTGTTTTGTCCTGTTGAAGGTGTCCTTTGCCTTACAGGGGCTTTGCAGTTTCATGAGGTCCCATTTGTTTACTGTTGATCTCAGTGTTTGTGATACTGGTGTTATGTTTAGGACTTTGTCTCCTGTGCCAATGCATTCAAGACTATTTCCCACATTCTCTATCAGGTTCAGTGTGGCTGGATTCATGTTGAGGTCTTAGATCCACTTGGACTTGAATTTTGTGTAGAGTGATAGATATGGATCTATTTGTATTTTTCTGCTTGCAGACATCCAGTTATATGGGCACTATTGTTGAAGATACTTTTTTTTTTTTTTTTTTTTTACAATTGTGTGTTTCTGGATTCTTTTTCAAAAACCAAGCGTCCATAGGTGTGTGAATTTATGTCTGGGTCTTCAATTCAATTCCACTGATCAACCTGTCTGTTTTTATGCCAGTACCATGAGGTTTTTCTTTATTTACCAAGCACTCTGGAGTACAGCTTGAAATCCAGGATGGTGATACCTCCAGATGTTCTCTTATTGTACAAGATTGAAAACAGGATTTTGAAATTAAGCGTATTTTATATTTAATCATTTTTTATCATTTTAACTTTGGTTCAAACTTCAATGCAGGGTCATCCATTACATTTCCAAACCACATACCTGACACATTTTAGGACTGTGTTTTGTTGTGACATTTTCATACATACAGCACGTACTTTGGTCACATCCACTTCCTGCCATTATCATGTCTTGTCCCCCACTCTCCTCTTCTCCCCTTTGCCTTCCCAAATAGTTCCTCCTACTAGCCTAATGCTCTTTTAGCATATTTGGTAATTTTTAAAAGTAGGCTCTTCAAGTTTCAAGTTACGAGTTACATTTTGATAAACTTATACATTGAAAATACTATAAATTGAAAAGGCACTTAATAGACTAGCTTTGTAGTTGTTTCTCCTGGGTTACAATATCTCGAACCACCAGCCGTGATCACCCTTGCCAGATGCTATGAAGATTCCCTAGTCAGGGAATGAAGGAGATCTATCAAAGCCATGAGTCTCGTGGACTCTAGGGGTTCACAAGACTCAGGATCCTGATGAAACTCACAAGCTCCCTGTTTCCCCAGGTTATATAAGTAGTAAGCAATGTTGGGGGAACAAGACTATTGTGTAGATGACCATTAGTTGCCCAGGGGCCTCTAGTGCTACAGGTCTTTGTGAGTTAGCCAGGCTGTTGGGAGAATCTTCCATGGCATGGCGGCCTGTTGCTCAGGGGACGTCCTGGTGATACACCTACCTTTGAGTCCCCCACGCTCCTCTGGGTAACCCGGTTAACCTACTGGCTCCCCTGGCTACACTTAGTCAGGATTGCTTCTTTCAGTTGTAAGTGAATAGATGTTTTTTGCATCTCCCCAGAAAAACTCACAGACACTGCCACCTAGCCTACCTTAGCAACCCAACACGCTGAGACTGCTGTCATTTACTCACGTGGTGGCACATTGGGAGCTGTGGCTTACTGCCACTGCCCAGGGTCATCACAAGAGAGCAGATACTTTACGCTACTCCCTTGAGAAAACACAAAAATTCAAATTTTAAGTTAAATTAAAATACATACACATATTCTATTGAATACATATTGCTTTAACACCATTGTGAAATTGAAAAGTACTCCCTCCAAAAACAACCTTAAGTTGGGGGCTGATTGTGGCATTCATAGTTGCCAAAATATGCCTGTTATTTCCCCAGTCCCATAACTACCCTGAGTAACACTTAGCTTCCTTCCTACTCCAAAGGTTCCATCTGAATAATAATTACATCAGTCTTTAATATTGACTTCCATTTGTTCCTTAGAGTGACTCTCAGTTATGATTAATTCCTACACTTTAGCCATCTCCCAGTATGTGGGAAGTGCAGTGTTTGCCAATTTTTTTTCTTTACAAAGTTTTAAAGGTATTGAGATATGACCTTCATTACAACACTAATTCTAAATCTTCTCCTTTATCCTCTTTTTAATTCTTTAAAAAATTGTATTATTATTATTTGTTTGTGAGTGTGTGTGTGTGTGTGTGTGTGTGTGTGTGTGTGTGATGGGGCCAGGAAGATGTTAAAGTGTATTGTGAAGGTCAGAAAGCAATTTTTTAAGTCTTTTTTTTTTTCTTTTGAAATTTATGTGAATCCCAGGTATCACACTCAAATAGACAGTCTTGAAAGACAAACACTTTACCCACTGTCTTAGTTAGGGTTTCTGTGCTATAAAAAGATGCCATGACCAATGGTAACTCTTATAAAGGAATTAAATGTTTTTAACTGAGGTGACTGACAGGTTCAGAAGTCCAGTCCATTGTCATCATGGTGGGTCAGGGCAGCATGCAGACAAAGTGCTGGAGAACTTGCTGAGAGTTCTACATCTTGATCTGCAGTCAGCAAGAAGTGTACTGCCTACCACAGTCAGAGACTGCAAAGGCCACCTCCATAGTGACACACTTCCTCCAACAAGGCCATACCACTTACTCCAACAAAGTGACACCTCCTAATAATGCCACTCCTCACTCCCTATGAGCTTATGGGGGCCAATTACATTCAGACTACCATACCTATTGAGCCATCTCACACTATCTTAAACAATACTATATTAACCTGGGGTTCTTCATTTGTCTTTTTATATTAAAAATAATTTAATAAGTATCTTATGATTGGGTGGTGGTGGCACATCCCTTTAATCCCAGCACGTGAGAGGCAGAGGCAGTTAGATATCTGTGATGTCAGCCTGATCTGCAAAACTAGTTCCAGGACAGCCAAAGCTACACAGAGAAGCCATTTCTCGAAAAAAAAAAAAAATCTTATGGTGAGCAACCTTTGATTTGTCAAGAGAATTTAAATACATACAAAGTTATTTTATTTAGTGATGTTGCCAAATCCTGCATTAAATCTTCCTCCTTCTTGCCCCAACCTCTTCTTGTGGTAATTCTTTTCACTGATGTGATTCTATGTTAGCAGGATCTGTCAATTTCTGAAGCCCCATCCCCTAGTCTAGACAGTAATTTCAGCAGCTTCATTACACCTGTATGGGAAAGGAAGTCATTCGTCTTTATTCTTTATCAGTTGTAACACCACTATATGTCCAGACGAAAACAAAGCACTTTTCAATCATCTCATTAAATGCAGGCTTTTAAATCATTTCCACTGCCCTGATTCCCCAGCTAACGCTCCCCAGGAGTAGGCAACTGGATCCTCAAATCCCAGTTGATTAACTCACAGAAACCGTATGGTCCTGAAACTTTCATACCTTGAGAGTCCTCTGTAAGAAAAATAAATTCCCAGACAGACATGTTCAAGGTACTCGAAAAATAAAGCATGTTTGTTGTTGGTGTCCGTTGTGATGTTGCGGTTGAATCAAGGGCCTCACCCCAGCCAGGAAAACACTGCATTGCTAAACTGTCCTCCTCAGCCCTGTTTGTTTTTAAAGAGGGGAAGGTAAAGGTAAAATCAGGAAATATGATTCCCAGCAGCACTGACTGATTAGTTCAGAACTTAATAAAATCCTTACATAGCAACCCTTATGAGAGACAGAAAGAAACGGCCTTGTAGTGGCTGCTTACAATCCAATCCCAGACTCATTTTTAAAATATCTCAGAGATACGAGAAATGAAAGAGATTGATCTAAACTTCATAGACAGTAATTTTTGTTTTCAAGTTCTTCATGATTCAGATTGTGTAAATGGTAATGCTTTTATGATACATAAACTTATTTTTTAAAAGTGGAATGTCAGAGGGTATTGGGGTGCTGCAGATATCTATGGTATCTATGAAAAGGTGTTATAATGAAATCCACTATTTTGTGTGCTAGCTTTACTATTTTTTTTTTTTTGGTGTTTCAAGACAGGGTTTCTCTGTGGCTTTGGAGCCTGAGCTGGAACTAGCTCTTGTAGACCAGGCTGGTCTCGAACTCACAAAGATCCGCCTGCCTCTACCTCCCGAGTGCTGGGATTAAAGGCGTGCGCCACCACCGCCTGGCTAGCTTAACTATTAATAAAATAAGAAGAACAAAAAATTAAACCTTGTGTGACTACCATTCAGAGAGAGGGGGAGACTTATCAGTTGACTATAGTAATATTCTATTTATGTTCTAATCAATAAAGCTTGCCTAAAGATCAGAAGGGCAAAGCTAAGCCACTAGGGTCAGGCAATGGTGGTGCACACCTTTAATCCCAGGATTTGGGAGACAGAGGCAGATGGATCTCTGTGAGTTCAAGGCCACCCTGGGCTACACAAGATCAATGCAGAAATAAATTCAGGTGCTGATGGCTCACACCTTTTATCCCAGTCCTAGGGAGTCCTACTCCTTTAATCCCAGCACAAGAGGAAATATGCAGTGGGAGGAGGGAGAAGTTTAGGCTGCTTAGTCTGATTAGTCTGTTTACTGTGCGGTGGCCCACTCATGGTGGAGATAAGACTTCTCTAGTGGTGTAGTTGCTTTGCTTTTCTGGTTTTCAGGTTGAACCCCAATTTCTGTCTCTGGGTTTTTATTATTGATGTTACAGTTGCTATTGAATCATATCTTAGATATACAGTGAGAGAAAACCAAAGATATCAAGGCTTAGAATTATGTCTATTCTGAACTGTTCTGCATAAAAAGTAACAAGTATTTATGAGGGGAGAAAATAACCTAAGAAAATCCACATACAAACAAACAAGAGGGATAAAAATTGGTAAAATTCATAGATTATTTGGCCACCAAATAGAAAAAAAAAATTGAAACAAAGAACAGAAACAGAAAATGTATGCAGAACCAAATGATCAGGTATGAAACAGGAACAGGAAGGGAGAGGGAGAGGAGAAGGAGTGGGCAGATGGGAGGGAGGGAGGGAGGGAGGGAAGAGTCTGTCTAAGGGCATGCCTTATTGACTCTAGGACTTCTCATTAGACCCCACCTCTTAAAGGTGCACAACACTTCCCAGCCCCAGCACTCTGGAGTCCAAGGCTCTGTATGACACCTTTGGGGAATGTTCAGCATTTAAAACATGGCATCAAAATACAGAGCTTAATGAAATCCAATTAGAGCTTCTTTGTGGTTCATTTGTAAATAGAAAGGTGGACATTCCTTCCTCGTCTTTGAGGCACACAGTTGAAGAGAGGAATGAATCAAAGAGATGCCTAACAAAGGGACTTTAGGAAGGAGAGCTAGAGATGTGACTCATACCCCCTTGGGTCAAATATTCAGCACGTATCTTCAAAACTGGGGTTCTTAGAACTGAAATAATTGAGATCCACTAGCTCTAGGGGGTGGGTATTAAGTGCAGAAGTTATCATGAATCGAACTGGACATTGCCCAAAGGTCCTTGAGTTCCTGTACACCTACTTTGTTTCAACTTCTCCCACCAAACCCTACTTCATCCCTTCTCTTAAACCACCCACCCGATAAGTTTATAAGAGCTTTTACCTATATCCATTTTCCCGTTAAGACACATGTGCTTTTTACACTATCATAGTGTTGATACAGAGTCACTTTCTCTGGGCATTTGTCATCTCTTGTGTAAATCCTTGCACGTTTGCTTAATTTTTTGTTGTTACTCTGCTTCTCTAAAACTGCCACCTATTACATTAACACATTTACTTCTGTGGCTCACTTGTTTTATTTATTTATTAGTTTTTGGATACTCTGTGTCTTCTGTGCTATTTCTGATATTTCTGTAGGTTTTCCCCTTGCTATTTGGTATTTGCTCTTTGACTGTGCTTTTTATGCCTTGCTTTCTTATTTAGATTTTTCTTCCAATGGCTTTCATTCTAAGTGGACATGACGTGACCACTTAGACCGTCTTGCTCAAAGAAAGATACACTGTGCTTTCTAGGTGCTATCATTACCCTTCAGACTATCCATTTCCTTTTCCACTTTAAAGCATACCAGTGTTCAATGGGGCAGACAGAAAGTCCACTTTGGAAGTTCTTTAAGCTTTTCCTAGTCAAGCAACTATTTTAAAAATATGCACTAATTGAGAATCCCTGGGAGAAGACAGGCTAACAAAGGAGACTTTCCAGTGGAGCTACCAAGCTCTCTGTAAATCCATGAGGAAGTCCTAACTTGTTGGAGACATATATATATAAAATACCAATTTGTTACGCTAGCCCAGAATTGTGTGGAAATGAGCTATCCGCTGGTCTTTGTCTTCCATTCTCAACCCACATAATTTATAACCTGTCTTCTACCTGAGAGCTTCATCAATCCCTGTAACTAGCATTGTTACATAAAATTAAGAGCAAGCTTTCTATTTTTAAGAGAAAAGTTGCCCTCATTGGCGGTGGCCAGTGGTGAGCATGGTATGACGTAATGTTTCACAGCACGAAGTCTCCCATCTGTTATATAAGTGCAATTGTGTTGTATCACTGATAAATATTCAATTATACAAACCAGTTGACACACTGAATAAGCAGTAATATGTTCAGCTGAGATTTTTTTTCCCACCACACTTTTCCAAATTTATTTTTGAAGCTCTGTCATTAATCCACTAGTTATATTTTAGCCACGTCAGTTGGTATGTGTATTGTGGCTGATTTGTACTGTGATTTCTCTTAGGTACACATCCAATTACTTCTCACACAAAAGGTTCATAAAAGCATAAACACACCAAAGCCAAGTCTTGAATTGTGAAAATTTACATACTTTGGTGTTTTTCAAGTTATTTTTGGAATATTGTCGTAAACGTTAAGAAAGCTTCAGATAATACCACCTTGGATACCTCCTCCTGGAGAGGCATATTGAATTACCATGAAAGTGAACCAGCATCTAAATAAGGTTATATTTCTGGGATACAGCAAAGATTTAGTATGAACCAGTCAGAGGTTATGTCGGGAAGCTGTGAGAAATGAATTTCAATTTATTGGTAACTGAGAAAATAGGATTCAGGTCACAGCAATATACTATAGATTAGTTCAGAGGTTGGCACTCTATTTAGTTCTGAATGACTACATCTAAGTGATATAGAAAAACAAGACAAAGAAAGGAACAGCAAGAGGGGTTTAGAGAGAGAGAAACCTTTTGAAAGAGGGGAAAGGGTGAACAGGGGAAGGAGTGGCGTTAGCGTCAACCTAGGAGACGATGAGCCGACTCCAGGTTTTAGTACATCTGCGTTGGCTCTTCTCCCTGCTTACTTTCGTGTTCACAACAAAGACAGCAGTTAAGAGAAAGAAGTCTTGTCCTATTCCTAGTGTCTCTATCTAGACAGGGGAAGGGAGATAATGGAACCCACAGATGGGATACTGACCAGAGACATGAGCAAGATACAATACTGTAATATTACTTCCTAAGTCAACATCCAGCAGTACCACAAAATCCTTTTGCTAAGGGTGTCTGTCATGTGCTATGACCATGGTAAATGTGCTCCTTCACCCCAGGCAAATGATAACTTCAGAAAAAACAACTTGGTTTAGCACAATGGAACCAATATTCAAAGAACATAACAATGGTAATATGGATGTTTCAATTTTTATAATGTCCATCCCAGTGAGAAGAGATAATGACATCAAACTGAAGAAACATTTAAAAGCAATTAGGACTGAGTCAGGAAACAACAGACATGTGGTACTCCTGCCCATCTTTGCCGTAATTCCGCTTCACTTTCTCCTCTGATAACCTGTCCCATTCATGATATAAACTCAGCCCTCTGTGCTCTCTCCTCTCAGTATGTAGAAATCCTTTATCTCCCTAGATAAAATTGAGGATCATTATCTACCCTAGAGAAATTTGTATTACAAAAAAATTAAAGCAGTAATAAAATATAAAATACTAACATCAAATATAGTGTCTCCCTGTATTTTTTGATCATGACAACCATAGAACAGCATGGAATTCTTTCCCCTTTAGTCCATAGGAAGTCATGGAATCTACCTCAAATTTGTGTACCAGGTACCCACAAAAAATGAGCAAAATGAACAAGGAACTGAAGTTTGTTTTTTTTTTTTTTTTTTTGAGACAGGGTTTCTCCATGTTTAGTCCGGACTGTCCTAGAACTTTCTATGTAGACCAGGCTGACCTCAAACTCACAGAGATCTGCCTGCCTCTGCCTCCTGAGTGCTGGGATTATAGGTGTGTGCCACCATGCCCAGACTTTAAGTTTTATTTAAAATTCAGGATCAATTCTATAAAAACTCAAATGGCTACATTGCAAATATGAATTAAGGTGTATGAATGTGAAAAAACCTGAAATATACAGAGACATGATTGGGCTGGAAAAATGATAGTCCATATGAGTTTAATTTATATCTACTATTATATTAAAGTATGGTATTAAAGAAATTGATAGTTACCAAGGGAACTGTTGATAAGGGTAAGGTAGTCTGGAATAGCCATTAACAGGAACAGCAGAACTCCATTCAAAATCTTAGGTGTAGACTAGTGCGCAAAGATCGGTACACTGACTGAAACTACTCAAGTCTTTATTGTTATGGTTGTTTGCAGAATAGATGACCATCATTTCCTGCACACCTGATGTACAATGTGTTTCCACTGTTCAAGAAACAAAGCAGAAATTACAAATCCAAACCGCCATATCTTTTCCAAGTTGCTACCCTGACAGGAGACACATTTATTCCAACAGCATAGACATTGTTTAATGTAGTTTGAGAAGTTCTCGTGAAATTGCTTTCAGAGCCCGAAGCTAATTTCTTTGACTATCTTCAATAGTGACAAATCTCCATCCTTTGACAGGGGATTTGATTTTTTTTTTCCTTGGAGTTTGCCAAAAGTCTAGACCAGTGAATAAAGCAGTTGGTTAAATTGGATTTCTGAAACCCAAATCTTTGGGTTTCAGAAATGAAGCAAGGGACAGTTGTCAGCCTGCTTTTCTCCTAGAGCTCACAAACCACTTCAGAAGGCAATTGCAAAAGAGATTTTTTTCCCTTTTATTGAAAAGTTTTTCTCACATAATAGATTCTGAATGTGGTTCCCCTCTCTCTCTACTCCTCCCAGTTCCTCTTGACCTCTCCCCTGCAATTCAGATCCACACCCTTTCTGTCTCTCATTAGAAAACCAAAGGCTTCTAAGAGATAAAAGCAAAATAAAATTATAATAATTATAATAAAGTAAAATATGATTAGATAAAATGAAAACTAATATGTTGGAATTGCACAAAACAAACAGAAGGAAAAGAGACCAAGAGACAGCACAAGAAACAGAGACCTACTCATTTGCAAACTCAGGAATGCCATAAAAACACTAACTGCAAGCCATAATAAATACTCAAAGGACATGTAGGGTAAAGAGAGAGAATTAAAAAAAAAATAAACTAAAAATGTAAAATATGAATTTTTGAAAATACAAAAAGGCCTTCTATATGCTGTTGTGTTTGCTTTCTGTTGGCCATCTACCGTTGGACATGGGGCCTACCTTACAGTCAATGGTTTCGTTAGTGTGACTCCCTTGGAGGAAAGCAAATTTTCGTTTGTGAGTGGTAGATTGCTTCTGGGTTAGGGTTGGGGACATGCGTCTACTTCTCCTTTCAGCTCTAGGAACCCACTTAGTGCAGACCCAGGCAGGCCCTATGCGTGCTGCTTCCGTCTTTGTGAGTTCATATGAGCTTCGCTCACATGGATTCAGAGGTCCTTGTTTTCCTGGTGTTCTCTATGGTCTCCTGCTCCTACACTCTTTCTGCCTTTCCTTCTGTGAGATTCCCTTAGCTCTGAGGGGAGGGATTTGATCGAGACACTCTTTTTTTTTTTTTTTTTTTTGAGACAGGGTTTCTCTGTGCTTTGGAGCCTGCACTGAAACTAGCTCTTGTAGACCAGGCTGGCCTCTAACTCACAAAGATCTGCCTCCCGAGTGCGGGGATTAAAGGCTTGCACCACCACCGCCCGGCTCGAGACACTCTTATTGAGGCTAAGTGTCCCAAGGTCTCTCACTCGATACATCATGTCTGACTGTGGTTCTCTGTGTTTGTTCCCAACCTGCTGTTGGAGGAAACTTCTCTGTTGATGGTTGAGAAAGGCACTGATCTATGGGTATAGCAGAATGTCACTAGGAGCCACTTTATAGCTGCATTTTTGGTTTAGGTTGTTTGTTTGTTTGTTTATTTGTTTTCGGAAGAGTAGTATTTGATTTTACCCTAGGTCCTTAGACTATCTAGTCTCAGGTTCTTGGTCACACAAGTCGTATCCAGTATGTTTCATCTTGTGGAGTGGACCTTAAGTCAAATCAGACATTGTTTGGTTATTCCCACAAGCTTTATGCCACCCCTGCACTAGCATGTCTTGCAGGTCAAAGAGATTTTAGCTGGGTTTGTGTTTATGTTTTTCCTTTGGTAGCATGCAGCGTATCTTCCTATACTAAAGGCTCTATGTAGGCACCAGCTCAACTTCTACATGTCCACTGAGTTGTGTAGGTGTTGTCGTCAGCAATGGGCTCTGGCAGTCAGTTTGTGGAGAGCAACCTATAGTCTTTAGAACAACTTGGGTTGTTTGGGGGTTCCCACAGGATCCATTTGGTCAACAACTCATTTAGATGTAATCCAATCCTAGAAGTTTCATTTGGTGATGGGCTGTCCAGTTGGGTGTAAGAAGGAGGCGCTTGTTCATCCCAGCCACCCAGAACCAAAATAATCACACAGAAACCATGTTATCTAAATCACTGCTTGGCCCATTAGCTTTAGCTTCTTATTGGCTAACTCTTACATCTTAATTTAACCCATTTCTGTTCATCTGTGTATCACCACGTGGTTGTAGCTTACATGCTAAAGTTCTGTCCAGCTACAGCGGGGCCACATGGCTTCTCTCTAACTCCTCCTCCTTTCTCCCAGCACTCAGTTTAGTTTCCCTGCCCAGCTCTGTTCCCCTATAGCTCTGCTATAGGCCCAAAGCAGTTCCTTTATTAATCAATGATATTCACAACATATAGAAGGGATTTAAACAAAAGGGGGAAGTACTGTAGGAATTTCTACCACCAGTAGCCTTTAAGTTACCTGCCCACTTAGGCGTGGCCTTTTATACTGAATATGCCAACATAAAGCACGTGTCCGGCCTCTTTTCCAGCTGTGGGATTTGGTTTGCTGTTCCTTGTTCCAGCAGAGGATTGTGATCTGTGAGTCTACCCCTAAATAGATAATCCTCTATTATAGGCAATTCTGAGCTAGTGTGGGATTTCTTTTAGGCATCCTTCTTCCGTTGGGGTTCCATTTCCCCCCAAATTTGGCAATTTTATTTAGATTACCTTCATATATGCATGTATTTTAGGAAACTTCTACTGTATTAGGTTTCCATACTACCTCTCAAAAGGCTCTTAATTTTATCTGTCTCTCCCCATCATTCTTCCTTTGTCTTCCTCTCCACTTATATCCTCCCATCACAGCCCCAGTTACCCCCAACTAATCTAAACCATTTCCTTTTCCTAAGGAAATCTATCTGTCTTCCTAGTCCCGTATTCTAGACCTAACCTCTGAGGTTCTGTGGGTTATAGTTTAGTTATCATGACTTATCCACATATAATACCAACATCCCATTTCCACATCCCATATTTGTCATTCTGGGTGTGGGCTACCTCCCACAAGATGATTTTTTTTCTAGTTCCATCCATTTACCTATGAATTCCATGATTTTATGATTTTAGTGGTTGAGTAATACTCAACTGTGTAAATATACCACATTTTCTTTATCGATTCTTCTGTTGAGGGACATCAAGGTTGCGATTAATGAAGAGGGTAACCCGGAACATGGCTGAGCAAGTGTCCCTGTGGTAGGATGAAGCATCCTTTGGGTATATGCTCAAGAGTGGTATAGTTGGATCTGTTTTTTTTTCTGTTTTTTAAAGACAGGGTTTCTCTGTGTAACAGTTCTAGCTGCCCTGGAAGTAGCTCTGTAGACCCAGGTTGTCCTCAAACTCACAGAGATATGCCTGCTTCTGCTTCCTAAGTGCTGGGATTAAAGGCATGTGCCACCATCTCCTGGCTAGTTGGGTCTTAAGGTAGATCAATTTCCATATTTCTTAGGAACTGCCACACTGGTTTCTATAGTGACTGTACAAGTTTGCAGTCCCAATAGTAGGGATGAGTGTTCACCTTATTCTACCTCCTCACCAGCGTGAGCTGTCAATTGTGGTTGCTTGTTTATTTTACTTTCAGGAAAGCAGCTGGAGACAAAATTATCAACATCTCTTTTGTAAGAAAATGACAGACTAAGAAAGTAATCAAGGAAACAACACCTTTCTCAATAGCCTCAAATAATATAAATTATCTTGGAGTAACTATAACAAAGCAAGTGATGGACAACCTTGTCTTTCTTGCTCCTGATTTTATTGGAATTTCTTTGAGTTTCTTTCCATGTAAGTTGATGTTGGTTATGGGTTTGTTGTATATTACCTTTATTATGTTGAAATATGTCCCTTGTATCATTAATCTCTCCAGGACTTTTATCATAAAAGGGTGTCAAGGTCTTTTTTGTATCTAATAAGACAATCGTAGCTTTTATTTTTTTCTTTCAGTTTGTTTATATGATGGATTACATTTAACAATTTACTAAGGTGAACCATTCCCAAATCTCTGGGATGAAGCCTACTTACTTGATCATGGTGAATGGTCTTTTTGATGTGCTCTTGGATTCAGTTATCAAGGATTTTATTGAGAAGTTTTGTTTATATGTTCATTAGAAAAATTTGTCTGTAATTCTCTTTCTTTGTTGGGTATTTATTTGGTTTGGGTATCAGGGTAACTGTGGTCTCATAAAATGAATTGGTCAATGCTCCTTTAGTTTCTATTTTGTGGAATAATTTGAAGAATATTGGCATTAACTCTTCTTTGAAAATCTGATAGAATTCCACACCAAACCCATCTGTCCCTGGGATTCTTTTGGTTGAGAGATTTTTAAAGACTGCTTCTATTTCACTGGGGATTATAGGTTTATTTAAATTGCTTACCTGATCTTGATTTAACTTTAGCAAGTGATATATATTGAGAAAATTATCCATTTCTTTAAGATTTTCTAACTTGGTGGTGTGCATTTTTAAAGTATGTCCTTATGATTCTCTAGATTTCCTTGGTGTCTTACATTATTTATCTCTTTTCATTTCTAGTTTTGTTAAGTTGGATTTTCTCTCTCTTTTTAGTTTATTTGGATAATGGTTTGTCAATCTTACTGATTTTCTCAAAGAACTAAGTCTTTGTTTCAATGATTTTTTTTTGTATGTTTGTTTATATTTTATTGATTTCAGCCCTAAGTTGATTATTTTTTGCCATCTGCTCTTTTTTGGTTATAATTTCTTCCTTGTATTCTAGAGCTTTTATATGTGCTGTTAAGTTACTAGTATGAGATCTCTCCAATTTGTTTATGTAGGGCACATAATTGCTTGGTCAGAGCCAAGCCAGCTTCTTTATTTATTAACCAATAAAAGCAATACATATACAGGAGGACCTCCCACACCAAGATTCCCTCTTCCATCTCTTGCATTCTGCTGGTGACGCTTGTGTATGAGTTTCTTGTTTGAGCTCCTAAAATTTTCACTTCCAGATCTTCCTTATTTAGAGTTTTCTGTTTTGATTTCTTTCCCACTTTCAGATCTTGAACTGTTTTCTTTCCTTCTGCTGCTTGTGTTTCATAGATTTCTTTAAGAGAGTTATTTATTTCCCCCTTAAGGACCTGTATCATGTTCATAAAGGCTATTGTAAGGTCTTTGTCTTGTGCTTCAGCTATGTTGAATATTCAGGGCCAACGTGGTATGGTTTCTGAACTCTAGTGGAGATGGATTATCTGACTGTGGCTGCTACTGTGTTTTTATGCTGGAGCCTAGGAATCTGGTAGGAAATTCTTCTGGGTTTCCTATAGATGTGGTCACTAGGGGTTCGGAGTAAGATGTGTTTCTAAGTATTTGGAGCTGACACATAGAAATGAGGATGCGCTAGGAGGCAGGAGCTGAGAGGCTCCACAGGAGGTAGGAAAGTAGGGTGTTGCACCAGAATCTGTTTAGTCTCCTGGTTAAAAGAGAGTGAGGGAGTAGAAAGAGGGGGTGGTCATAGCCAGTAGTCTGCTGCAAAGCTTGGGATGAGACTAGGGGACTGGATATGGAGGAGAGGAGGGAGAGTAAAGATATAAAGCTAGCCTTCCTGATTCTCTGTCCTACTTGTTTCTCTGCCAGGCTTGGCTGACTGGTTCCCAAAGAACTCCTGCTGAAGGTGGGAGGACAAGATCTGAGTGGTCCACTGGAGATGGGGGCAGAGAAGATGGAGAAGGCCACAGTAGAGGGTCTGCTACAGAGACGGGGTGAGACTGGGGCCTTGGATTTGGAGGACAGGAGGAAAAGGTGAAGATCATCTGTTAGGCTTTCTGCTTCCCTGAAGTGACAACAATGAACTTTTAGAAGTAGGTTTTCAACTCCAGTCTCCATAAATAAGTGGATTTCACTAGCTGGTCCCCAATTCTTCAGTTTAGGGACCTTTGAAGGATTTCCCAATGTTTGAAAGGATAATGAAACATCTCAATATTGAAAAGTCTTCATTTTATTATTTCCTTTTTTGTTTTAAAATTTTTTTAACCTTAAAGATACTATCAATCATATTAGTATAACATGAACAAGCACAATGTGCATAGCCATCATTATAATTCATTTTCCTCTGCCACACAATGAGAGGAGCTCTTGGGTAGATAGCCATCCAGTTGTACAATAGCATACTATTATACTAGTCTCTTAGTTACTTTCATGATTTGTAATAAAACACCATGACAAAACCAACTTTAGGAGAATGAGCTTATTTGACTCAGTTCAAGGGTAAAGTCCATAATGGTGGGGAAATCACAGCACTAAGGAGGCTCACACAGTTGATTAATGTACACCCTGAGTCAAGAATCAGAGAGTGATGAATGCTTGTGCTAAACTCAATTTCTCCTTTTCAGATGGCCTAGGGACTGGTGCCACCCACAGTGGGTGGTTTCACCCATCTCAGATAATTTAATCAAGGTAATTCTCTACAGCTCAATAAACTATATGGGAACATTCTGAGTGATAGCATAGACCACACATCCTCATAGGTGGTCCAACTATGGGACCATACTTCTGGATGATCCTTCTAGACTCTATTCTATAGCCTTTTCAGTTGATCATTGCTAAGATTAAAAAAAAATAGGAGAGCAGATTGTATTATAAAAGCAAGCTGTTGACCTTCAATAAAGTATATACTCAGCACACCTCATGTCCTAAAACTCATTAATTATAGCATCAGATCAAAGTCAAGTACCTTCTCCCTTGGTATTGGTCTTGATCCCATGATTGTAGTGTCTTAGGAACAATTGCAGGAATACTTTTCCTCCGTGTCTGTGAGCTTGTATACCCCCCAAAAAGCTGTCTGCCTCACCCCCATATGCTCCCAAAACAGTGGCAAAGTAGACATAAGGTATCATAAATATTAATTCAAAAGGGAAAAATCTGGGTCAAGATGGATTTTATACTGATCTTTTGTGTGTTCCCGTTCTTGCTGGTAACGTTATTTTAATTTGGGCTTTTACGTTGTTGGCTGGTTGCTCACTGTTTTAATTTCTATTATATTTATTGTATACTTAAGCATGCACATGCCACGGCACATGTATGGGGGGTCAGAGAACAACATTTGGGAGTTGGTTCTCTCCTTGAATGATGTGATTGTCAGAAATTGAACTCAGGTTATCAGACTTGATCAAAAGCTTTGTCCACTGAGCCATCTCACTGGCTTCTCCTCTGTTTGTTAGGGCTCATGTAGTCCAAGCTGGCCTCAGTCTCATTACATAGCCAAAGATGATCTTGGAATTGCTAATCCTCTTGCCCCTAGGATTGAAATCTGGGGAGCACAGGAAAACGCAGTAACACCTGTGGTGATATTTTTGTGCTGACATCGTTTCTCAAAATTCTGTGGATTTTCTGCGAATCTCCTCGGTGCTTCCACACCTTGTCTAACACGGTCACACCTTGACTAACACGGTCACACCTTGTCTAACACGGTCACACCTTGACTAATGAGGCTCTTTGTGAACATCTTTACCCTTCTCAGGTTTTCGACTGAGAGCCGGAAAAGTCATACACTTATTAAGCTTCCCGGAAGTCTCCTATGTGTTCTGAGAATCTAAGGAGCACATCCTCAACCTCTTTAAAGTTTTTTGATAGACAGTGAGATGGCTCAGCTG
>JAQHUG010000102.1:5794600-5832226 GCA_028555095.1 Dicrostonyx torquatus | reverse complement strand
AAACATGATTGACAGGATACAGAATTGTCCCGCACCAGACTAGGAAGTCGGCACCTTGGTTTGTTGTGAGTGCCTCTTTGCATTCCCATTTCGCTTACGCTGGGTGGGTGTTTGTTCGTTTGTGATTTCTCATTCCTCTTGGAGTTATCCGTGACCTTCAACGTGCATCAGAGTTGGACGGGTGTTATTGTGGACTTCCTTATACCCTAGGGGTCAGTGTGATGGTTTAACAGCGGAAGGTACCTTGGAGGGCTGGAGCCAAGGAGCATCAGGAAGTCACACCACGCAACAGGGCTCATGAGAGAGGTTTACTGGAGCGGGTCTATGCAGAGGGGGCCTCCGAGTGAGAGCAGACAGAAGAGAGAGGGTTCACTTCATGACAAGGGGGCCGGTACCTTGACCAGCAGGTCTGCTCCAGCAACCTCCCACAGAGGGAGAACTGTGACAACAGGACTAGGCCAGGGATATAGAGGGTCCCACTGTGGAGGGAGAGTTGGGGGAAGGTCGTTGAAGGCTATGGGTGGAGTGAAATCGGAGCTAGAGTGTGATGGATAGCTGTTCCTGGAGAGGGCGAAGAGACCGAAGTAGTTGTAGGAAGAGGAATTCAGTGTTGAGGTCTTCTTTGCAAGGTCAAGAGTAGTGGGGGGTTCCTCTGGTTCAGGCTTCATAGCTCGTGGGAGGAGAGTGGGTGAACAGGAAGAACAGAGTAACGATTTTAAGCAAAGATAAGAGAAAGCTTGAACATAGAGGACCTCCTCCCACTTACCCGATCCCTGGAAAAAGTTGTAAAACGCCCTGTAAAGTGTTGGGATCTAAGGTGCCAGTAGGTGGGCACTTAGATCGATTATCTAAGGGGTATCTGGGCCAGATTCGACCGCAAAGGTGAGTAAGTTTAGAAGCCTTTAAGCGCCCTGAACACACCTGATCTCATCTGATGTGGAAAGTTAAACAGGGTCGTGCCTGGCTAGTACTTGGGTTGGAGACCACCTGTAAACACCTGGGGCTGTTTTCTATGAGGACAAAGCGCATGCGCATAGTGTTCAGCTTATGGCATCAGTAACCACAGCATCGCATCTTGACTGGGGCTGCCAACGTGTCCTATCGTCTCTGGTCTCTCGGTACCTAAGGGCAGACCCCTGTAAATGCCTGACTGTTAGCAGTTCGTGTATAAACCCATCACCCTGTCTACTCCCCTCGGCTGGCTGACTGTTTCATTCAGCTTGGATCCTGAAGTGAACACCTGAGAGAGCAGAACCTTATCCTGGCACAATGGACCTATAATGTGAGCTGAAACTTTGTAGCTCTGAGCCGTGATGATTTTCCAGTTCTTGTTTTGTTTTGTTATTGCTGTCGTTGTTACTTCAGAATAACCTACCTCTCTGCCTGCTACCTGGATCAATAGTTGTCCCCGCATCCCTGAGGCATGATGTCCCAGCCTCTATCCCGGGCCCTACACTACCATTCAAAGACAGTGGTGGTTGATTTCATGTTGCATGTTCCATCTCTCTGTGTCAGGAGTTTGACATATTATCTGTGTGACAGTTTATCTTACTTTGATTACACTAATATTTATCTAGTGACTGTAGCTCTATTTAAAAGAATGGAAACATTTTTTTTTCAGGCTCGGAACAGTCGCTTCTAGCACCAGCCCTTCAAATGAAACTTTAAATCCAGGTTTGTATTCCTATAGTAGCCGGGATACGAGCTGCAACCACGGGACACTAAGCCAACTTGCTATGCCAGGTACACATTCCGCTCCTGGTAAAGCTGTAGGATGCCTGACTTGTTAGACACCTAAGACCTGCAGACAGCCATTTAGAGTTCTGCAAATGAGCCTGTTGATAGACAATGAGTCCTACCAGGAAACCAAATTTGTCCTAGAATTTCTCCTATGACAGATAATGGCATATTTTAGAAAGCTTTGGCATAGAAATTAAGCTGTCTGTGACCTTTCCGTGGTCTACTTAGGGCAATTATGTCTCAACTTCTACAAGAAAATTGATGTAAATCAAAGTTCCCTATCTCATCAAGATCCCCTAATGTGTCTTAAAGCAATAATATGTGACTTATGCTCTTGCTTCAGAAGCTTAAATATAAATGATATATCATTAGCCAAAAGACTATCTTTTGAATCTGACAGATATTACCTTTCTAAAATCTTATATGGCCCATATATGTCTTAATAAAAATAGTAAATTTTCCCATGAAGAAGCCAATATTTAATTATTAGACCAATTCTTTTGAATTTGCAAATATTTAAGTATTTTGACCTATAAAACAGCAATTTAATAGGATTTAGCTAAATAACTTTACATATATTATGCTGTTGTATTTTTCTCTGTGTACACAATGAAAATGTTTAAAAAGCATCCAGTCATTTTTCTTCCTCAAACTATGCTCCTACTCCTGTATTATTCATCTTAATGGATGTACCATTGGCTTTCCAGTCCTCTATGTTGAACAGGTGCCTGCAGTGAAGTCACAATCTGGCTTCCCTCTTGCATCCAATGGCAGATGATCGATCTCTGTTTCTACTTAACATATGATTGTTTTTAATTCTATGTTGGCTTCATTGTGGCTGCCACTTCCTGGGCTCAAATGGAATTTGCTATAGAAGGGGTCCACAAGGAAGGTGACTAAGATTAAATTGTGTACAATTTTTTATCTGGGAGCATCCTTGAACTTGCACTATGTTTTGAGGCAAGAGATAGAGGCAGGGCCAAGGCAAGGAAAGTCGGGATATGATACCCTACGAGCAGCTTCAGCAATCACGAGGTGTTCGAAAGCTGACATGGCCATTCTGAATAATGCCACGTTGCAACAAAGGGACGAAACCTCAGTGTCTCTGCATCAGCAAGCCATTAAATGCAAAACGGATGAGTCTTAGGGGAAGGCTGCTATCTTCTACCACACAGTTTCTACGTCACAGGGTAGCTGTTACTGGCAGTGTTGTCAGAGAGAAAATAAATTCCCCACTTTTAAAGGAATGTATAGGTGGGACAGACATCACAGCCGCCACTAAAGCCTATGCTTCCAAAGTCAGATCCTCCAGGAGTTCACAGGCGTCTGTTCCATAGGGAATTATGAGGGAAATCAATATACCAAAAACATTATCTTCACCTTGGTACCTCGTCTCTGAGCCACAATTGCTCAGCAGTGCCCTTCTTCCCTGCTGTTCCATCCTGATAGTCCTCTCCTCCCAGCTTCACCTTGTGCAGCAGTCAAGTCCCTTCTGGTGTTGATTCTGAGGTCAGAGACTGGTAACTTTGCCTTTCCCAGATCACAAGTGCTGTAGCTGTTCTTTAACATTAACATTGCCGAAGCGTTTACCAAGAGATAGATAGTGAAATGTCTGTCAAATATACCCTCAGTACTGCAATAGGTGAAAACAGCTCTAAATTTTGCTGGCCATTAGGGAGAGCTACTCTTATGAACAGGTTGCCACCATCCATTTTTATTTTATTTTATTTTATTTTTGCCTGCTGCTTTCCTGTTTATAAAGAGCTTAAGGTTTCTAAGCAACAGGTATAATGGACTTGTGTGCCTTTGAAGGAGAGTTCTCTCTTTGGGAACCAGGACTCCTTCGAAACTCACGAATCCAAGAGTTGAGAAAAATGGAACATCCTTCCCAAGTGCCTCCAACCACAGTGAGAGAAGATGAGATTATTTCAGCTTCTCATTTACAATGCCCAACCCCAGGGGTGGGGCTGCAGCTCAGCTGTAGAACTACAGCTGCCTAGCATGTGTAAGCTCCAAAGCTGCATAAACAAATAAACAAGCAAATAAAACAGAAGCCCATTTTGACACACCAACCCAATCAGAGATACTAGCTGGTTGAGCTTGTGACAGAGAGCTGTCATCCTCCAGATCTGTCTAGTTACGTAGGGGTAAGGCTGGTGCACTAATCAGAGACACGAATAGGAACGCCAATCACACTTGAGTCCTGCAGACCTTAAGGGGTCACACTAATCTCTGCTATTGTTTTGAGAGGCTTCATTGTTTGGATTGTACATGTGAACATGTTCAGTTTTCTACACCTTGTAAACATCCACTGTTGACTAGAGCAGTTCAGGTGTTGAATACCTCAGTTATTATAGATAGGACATCACTTTTTCCTTGCTTTGAGAAAAAAAAAATCATGCCCTGAGGTCCTTTCCAAGTACTAAATTATATGTATTGGAGAGATCTATTAAATCAATAAGCAACCTTGCATTTGCCCCATTTGAGCCAGTACTCTATGAGCCCATTCCCACGTGTGCTTCTGAACTCCTGCCAGTGCGTTGGCTGAGTCCCTCAGCATCTTGTGGGTTCTATTGGCTTTCTACTTGCTGGAAAATAATAGCAAACTAGTGGCTGAGGTCTCTTTCTCTCCTCAGGACTCAAGAAACTGTGTCTACCAAACTAGGTCTCATCTGGACACTCTGGAGAAAAGTTGCTTCCAGGATCATTACTCCTACTGACAAAATTTATTTATTTATTTATTTATTTATTATTTTTTGGTTTTTCGAGACAGGCTTTCTCTGTAGCTTTGGAGCCTATCCTGGAACTAGCTCTTGTAGACCAGGCTGGTCTCGAACTCACAGAGATCCGCCTGCCTCTGCCTCCTGAGTGCTGGGATTAAAGGCGTGCACCACCACCGCCCGGCCAAAATTTATTTCTTGTAGTTGGAGACCGAGGTCCCTCTTTTCTTCCTGCTTCCTAAACGGCAGCCTCACTTAGCATCTAGAAACATTTGGCATCCCTTGACATGTGGACCCCGCTACTTTCCAGGCCAGTAGTCTTGTGTTTCATTTCTCTCTTGCTTCAAATCTCAAACTTACTGCTTCCCCATCAACTGGAGAAACATTTCTTTCTTCTTTCCGTGCCCCCTTGAGATAGAACTGGCTGCTTCTTCATGCTGAACCAGCACTCTGCCACTTATGCCCCTAGCCATTTCTTTAGAGACAGGGCCTATTGGTTACTTGTCTCATTCTGTTGACCAAGAATCTGTTCCAGAAACAACTTGAGGAGGGAAGAATTTATTTTGGCTCACAGTTGAGGGTACAGTCCATCATGGATGGGCAGATGTGCTAGTGAGAGCAACTACAGCCATGGCAGGACTTGAAGCCGCTTCTCACAGTTCATCTGCAGTCGGGAACTGGAGAGAGAGGATCACTAGTGTTCCACTAGTGAGTGTTCCACTCACGTTATCCATCTCAGTCGGTCTGGGATGTGTCTTCTTATCTCAGTGACACTTCTCCAAAAACACCTTCACCCGCAGAGGTTTGTCTCCTGGGTGATAAACCTTGGCAATAAAGACGAATCATCAAATGTCTACTCTTTGTCATCCCAATATGCAAACACATAACTTTTAAGTCATCATTATGTACCACCTCTGATTCCTAACATCCCAGATTCATACAACAAGATGCATTTAGTTCATCTCTGAAAGTCTCTAAAGTCCTAACAGTTCCTTGTTCAAAAGTATAAGCACAGAGTGTCTTCCGAGACTCAGGCAACCTCTTCACGGTCAACCCCTGTAAAATCAAAAGTACAACCTACATACTTGTAATATACAATGGTACATGGTGATATCGCCTTTCAGAATGTGAAGAGTGGTAACATAGCGAGGACATACCTCACCAATGAAGGGCAAACACCAAAGCCTGCAGCTCCACGCCTAGTATTTTGGGTGTGTGATAGAACCTATCCAGCTCTGATGCCCATAGGACATGTGGCATTTCTGATGAGCTAGCTCCTCTCCATACCTGTGGCTTTCCTCAGCAGACCTCCCATGGTGTTGATTTCATCAGCATTTTGGGTTCTATGCTGCAACTTGGGCTTCACCTTTACAACTTCATGCAGTAATTTCTCAGGGCACACTGGCAGCACATTCAACATTGTCATAAAATTCAGGCCTCAGCAGCCTTCTGGGATCTTGCTGCAAGCTTCCATGACATCACTCACATCTGCAAGGCCATGACTAAGGAGCTGAGTTAATGAATTTCCACTACTGGCCCAAACACGATGTGACTTGACTCCCCTGGACCACAGTGGCAGCCACCTCTGTGTGACTTTAAGGGTAACTCTGGAGAAACAGTTCCCTCAGTGGTCATTTTGGAGCAGGATGGTTCTGTATCTTAAACAGTCTTCTCTATAATCAATTCACGTCTCCACGAGTTGGACTTTGATGACTGAGGTCTTCTTCTCCAGCAGCTTCCTCCTTGCCCCGTGCAGAGCACGAGGCTGACATTTAGTGATGCCAGCTGCTTCCCCACAGCTGCTTTGTTTGCCACTTTTAATTGGCTCATGCTCCTTTCCTCGCCCAACTGTACAAATTTTATACCTTTAGCCTCTCTCCCCCTCTCCATAAAAGCAATGACCTGGATCAGTGGCGGGGCCTGGATGCTATCCTGCCTCAAATTTTTCCTCAGTTGAACAAATTAATTCATTATTTCTGAATTTAATCTCACCCAAGCTTCCAGGCATGGGCAGGATAAAGCCAGACTCTTTTCCAGAAAAGCAGTTCATAGTAGAGTCCTTGTTCCCCTCCTAAGCCTCTGACTTAGACGTCTACCGACCTCTTCTTCCTTTTAGTATTAGTTCCCAAACTCCCATCAAAATGGCCTACTTAGCTCTGTTCACAGTATTCAAAGACTTTCTAGCTCATAGCTCCAAACCCTTCCATGTTGTTCACTCAAGCCTATTTCCGAGGTCTAAAATCCATATGATCAGGTTATTGCGGCATCAGCCCGCCTTTCTGGACCAGTCCTCTGTATCATCCCTTTTGTCATTGCTGTAGTTCCTGCCTGACAAAAAGAACTTGAGGAAGGTCAAAATAAGGGCACCCATGAGTGTGGAGGGAACATGATGGCGGTAAGTGCCAGCAACAAATGGTCACGTTACATCCACAAAGGAAGCAGAAAGAGAGAGAGACAGAGAGAGAGAGAGAGAGAGAGAGAGAGAGAGAGAGAGAGATGCTCATGCTTAGCAGGCTTTCTTTTGTTTAGGTGGTCTGGGACCCTGTCCTGTAGAAAGCTGATGCCCACATTCTGGGTGGGTCTTATAATCTCCACTAACTTAATCTAGATAATCTCTTACAGGCAAGCTCAGTCTTCTAAGTGATTCTAAATCGTATCAAGTTGATATTGGCAGTCAATACTAACCATCACAGGAAGACAAGGTTTGTTTTGGCTCATGGCGTTTGAGAGTATACTCCATTACAGTGAGGAAGGCCTGATGTCGGGAATATGAAGTGCTAGGTGACATTGTGTCCTCCGTCAGGAAATAGGAAACAGTACATGATGGTGCTCTACCTGCTTTCTCCTTCTTACCCAGCCTAGGACCCACCCAGCCTATGGAATGATGTCACTGCCATTCAGGATAAACCTTCCCACTTCATTTGAATCTCTGGAAATATGACCACAGATGTATCCAGAGGTTTATATTTTAGGTGGTTCTAAATCCTGTCAAACTGAAAATCAAGATTAACCATTACACAAGATCTTGGCAGGTTGTCCAGGCTAGCCTTGAGCTGGTTCTGTAACTTACTCAAAGAGGCCTGGGACTTCCAATTCAACTGCATCTACCTCCCCAAGTGGGCAAGAGTCCAGACCTGAGCCACCAGAAAACTTTTTTTTCACAGGTTCATGTAGAAGAACATATGGTATGGTGTTCCATGTCTGTAATGCTGGCACTTGATGGACTGAGATACAATGGCTGTGAATTTGCAGTCAGTCTGGGTTATATAGTAAGTTTTAAAAATTAATAAATTAAAATAAAATGAAAGTTGTCGCCATAGGTCAAATTCACACAGAAAAATCCCCTATCTTAAGAATAGATTTAAGGAGCTGGAGAGGTGCCTCAGAGGTTAAGAGCACTGACTGTTCTTCCAAAGGTCCTGAGTTCAGTTCTCAGCAACCAC
The DNA here is from genome assembly GCA_028555095.1 of Dicrostonyx torquatus. Lineage (NCBI taxonomy): Eukaryota > Metazoa > Chordata > Mammalia > Rodentia > Cricetidae > Dicrostonyx > Dicrostonyx torquatus. The sequence goes on along the minus strand of JAQHUG010000102.1, from coordinate 5,824,323 downwards.
ATGGAGACTCACAACCATCTATAATGATATACGGTGCCCTCTTCTGGTGTACAGGCATACATGCAGGCAGAACACTGTACTCATAATAAATAAATAAATCTTAAAAGAAAAAAAAAGAGCAATAGATTTAAAATTTAAACTGGGCTGTGGTGGTGCATGCCTTTAATCCCAGCACTTGGGAGGCAGAGGCAGGTGAATCTCTGAGTTTGAGGCCAGCCTGGTCTACAAGAGTGAGTTCTAGGATGGCCAGGGCTACACAGAGAAACCTTGTCTTAAAAAAAATGACAAGAACAAAAAACAAAACAAAAGATTTAAACCTTAATTAAATCTTTAAAATTCCTTTATAGTAATATTCGTATTGGTGTTTAGGTTAGTTGAACAACTGAAAGTAGGTAGGTGTACTCTTCAGGGGTCTTCAAGGAAATCCTAGAATTCTTCCTGTTTCAAGGGAAAGGCGCCTTTATCCCCTCGCATCAATATTATATTAGATGGAGGCTATCATGAGTACGCAAAATGACCTTGGGGAAGATTGATCTGCACAGCTGAAGCAATTCTACAGAGGGCTGGCGACTGAGAACTGAGATCTGCCTGTCAATTGCCTGCCCAGGAGCTTGAAAGATAAATTCTTCCAACCCAAAGAGGACCTGGATGGCTTATCTCTTCCTTTGCATTGTCACAGATCTTACTGGATCTCAATTATTCAATCTGCGTTTTAGGTTTGCCCTCTTCTCGTCCATTCTTCACTTGAAAACAACATCATATTCTTTCTATAAACAACACAGATCATGCAGTTTCTCAAATTAAATCCCCTAACAAAATTGAAATGTGTGAACAGCATGGCCTTATCCATAAAATCATGAGCAGGCCCCCTTTAAACATATGTTTTTCTAGTTTGGAAATAATCTATACAAACTATTTGATTGTTATGTGATGATGCCAGTATCAGATGTTATTTTCTTACTAAGAAAGCTTACATTTCTTCCTTAGTTTTTAAGAGGAAAAAATAACCACAAATATCCTACTGTTTTCTCATTGACTTCACTCTGGAGGCCCGTGCTATAGACGCCGGATTTTGAAACAACTTTAAATTTCACTTGGATAAACAAACCATTTCCATAACCTGCCTGATAGAAAGACCCTGGTGTACCACAACACACCCAGTCTTCTCAGAGGAGGAGTTCTCATCCAGGCGATGCACGGCATTAAGATGGAAAGGCCGCCCGGAAACAAGATTGCTCAGGGATTTCTTTACATTGTGATTGTTCGCCCTGGTGATCGAATGGAATTCAAATCATTTTCAGCAAGCAGAGGAGCTGTTGGACCACCTTCGCTGTAGCTATGCAGACTTGCAGGGACAACCAGGAGGAGGAAATGATGAAAAGCTCACTTAGAATTTAAGCCCATCAACAAACAAACTGCAAAGATGCATGTAAAACTCTTCAGGCCTAATGAATTATAAAGTGCAGAAAGTACTGCTTCCTGGTCTTGAGATTTGTAGCAGATCATAGGCTTAATTCATATGATCCTTTACCTTTTAAGAAAGGGCTTTCCAAGAAGGAGGAAGGGGAGATGATGGATTGTATAGACATATGGAATTATCAAAGGATAAATTAGAAACAGAGAGTGGACCTTAAATTTTGCTTATATGGTAGAATTTTTCATGGCTTGCTTATTCAACTTTGGTTTATAGTTGTTTGTAAACATTTTTCTAGCATGAAACAGATACTGCTTTCTTGAAGCATATTTAAGCAATGTCAAAATCCAATAAAATTTGTGGCTCAACTTTTGAAAATTGTTTCAAAAGCCTTTCTTTCTTTTCTTTTTCCAGTGGTCTTCCTTTATTAAACTGAAGTTTTGAGTGAAGAGCCATTTCTTTTTAAAGTGATTTTACATAATAAAAATAGGGAGCTCAAATTCAATTGATCTCTCTACTACTATTCATTTTGCCATATTCCCTCTATGAGATTGATGCTTCATCTTCAATTGTTTAATTTCAACTGAATTTGGGAGACCAAGCAATTTTTAAGCTATTTAATAATAAAATTATCCTATGCTGGTACAATCTTTTTATGTTTCAAAGCACTTTCACCTTATTAAATTTTGCCTTCCAACAAATCTAGTTATTATTGTTTTGCCTCTGGCTTACAGTGAAAGGAGGCCATGAGTAACCTTGGTGTGTTCTTAGTTATCCATTTAATTAGTGTTAAAGTTAAAGCTGGAACAGAAAGGTTTCTGTTTCTGGGTCAGGATTATTTTCTTCTCTGTGTTATGACTCCTGATATAGAAATTAATCAAGAGTTTGTCTTCATCAGCTAAATTCTAAGTTCTACAATGAAGAATTCATGGACATTTTAAATTTTTTCATATTCCACAAGGGGAGTTTGGATAGCGTAGTGAAATTAGTGCTATAGTCTTTAGACAGATGAAAAAGGATCAAGAATATTCTTGTAAGACTCAAGTAAATATCAGATGAGTGCAGCGTTAGGAACATTGGCTAAAGTTGAGGAAGCCTAAGTATTTTGATTGGGGGAAAGCTCATCCAGGAGAATCAAAGATAGGTACAATGATTGAAGGTATTTTGCTCATTCAGCATTTGAAAGAATTTCCAGAAGAACCTATTAAGTTACGTGTTACCATTAAGTGTAAACATTTTAACAATACCAGTACCAGGGCCTGGGAGGGAGGCTAGCTTGGTAAAAATTAAAGTTTCAATATGGAGGGCCTGGAGAGATGGCTTAGAGGTTAAGAACACTTGCTCTTCATGCAGGAGACCTGGTTCAGTGACTGGGATCCACATTGTAGCTTGCAACCATCTGTCACTCTAGTTCCAGGAGATTTGACAACCTCTTCTTGTCTCTATAGGCACTCATGTGGTATATATATATCACATACATGTGGGTGAAACATTAGTACACATTAAATAAAAATAAATAAATCTTTAATGATATATCAGACTATGCATTGTAGCAAATGCCTGTAGTCTCAGAACTAAAGATGTAGAAGCAGGAGAATTGTGAGCTCAAGCCTAGCATGGGCTGCTCAGCAAGATTCTGGTTTTTTTGTGCATTTTTTTTCTGAAGATATATCCATTCAGAATTGATCAAAATCTTAAGCCTCAAATGTCCTTTGCCACTTAAAACAAATATCTATCTGGGTGTACAAATATCAAAGAATATCAGGATTTTCCAAGAACTAGTATTCCAAGTCTGAATATTCAATTGCAAGGAAGCAAGGTCTTCACCTGTGTGCTATAATAGAGACTGTGCTAACATGGTTCCCAGCAAAGTCAGAAGAATCCCAGTTGGTGGGCTGGAGAGATGGCTCAGTGGTTAAGACCATTGCCTGCTCTTCCAAAGGTCCTGAGTTCAATTTCCAGCAACCATATGGTGGCTCACAACCATCTGTAATGAGGTCTTGTGTCCTCTTCTGGCCTGCAGACATACACACAGACAGAATATTGTACACATAATAAATAAATATTTTTTTTTAAAAAAGTAAAAGAATACCAGTTGGTATGCATCATATGAGGAATTTACAGTCAGCTTTTGTGTTTGAAGAAGCGGCCAGGTTTCCTGTGAGACAGAAGCCACATGAGAAAGAACTGTACAGAATTACAGTGTGAATAAAGGTAAATTGGAAGCAAAGAGATTTGGCTGGTCTCAGATCATACAGCCTAAGTCCCAATTTCAACTTGGGCAGCTAGAGTTACTGATCATGATTTTGTCCCCCAGTTTCTGTCCATCTGTCTGCAATAATATTTCTCAAAGAGAAGAAAAGTAAACCTGAAAAGGATGGTCTCACTAATGTGTTGTTGGTCCTAGGTCAAGCTGTAGGTAACAGGACAGGCAACCTAATGAAGAATTAGTCCCACCGTGTCTTAATTGGGGTTTTTATTGCTATGAAGAGACACCATGAGCAAGGCAATGTATATAAGGAAAACATTTAGTTGAGAGGGCTCCGTTACAGTTTCAAAGGTTCAGCCCATTATCATCATGACAGGCAGCATGGAGGTAAGCAGGCAGGAGTGGTGCCGGAGGAGTAGCTGGGAGTCCTATATCTTTCAGGCAACAGGAAGTCGACTGAGACACTGGGTTCTGAGCATAAGAAACCTCAAAGCCCACCCCTACAGTGACACACTTCCTCCAACAAGGCCATGCACACTCCAGTAAAGCCACACCTCCTAATAGTGCCACCCTCTATGAGATTCTGGGGGTCAATTACATTCAAACTACCACACATGGTATCTTGACGGTTCATCATAGAACAGAAGGCTTCAACAGCACACACCTTTCATAACTATGGAAACTGCAAGACCAAGATCAAGTTCTCATAATGGTAGGAATAATTTCCAGTTTGCAAATGACTGTCATGCCGAGCTCACCGTGGGAAAGTAGAGGCTGAACCCAAGGTCTGAAGGTCTTTCCTGCAAAGACACTAACCTCACTCGTGACTAAGTGTTTCCCAAAGCTGCATCTCTCAATACTACCTCGCTGGGGGCAGGGATTTCAGTTTATGAATTCATTCAGTCTATAATGTTTGCTATTCTGAGGAAAAAAAAACAGAAAGGAGAGCTCTCGTTACGAATGAGAAGCAGACTCACTGCTGAAGGGTAGGCCTCTCTGAGTGTACCTGTGAGGCAAGAACTGTTCTGTCCTCCAGTCAATGAGAGAGGAAGAAGGCCAGAGGAAACTTGACATGTTAGGTCTAACAGTCTTCTCACTCTATGCTCCCCTTACTAGTGGCGAGGAACCTAACATAGAGATTGACATCTCAAAGTACAGCTTTAAAGACAGCCGGAGGCAAAGAGAGGAAACAAGCTGGAGAAGAAGGTTCTGGCTTTGGGGTAATTGAGGACCCAGCTGAGACTGTGTTAGTCTAACAAGCAACTTTATGTCCCCAGGTACTTGTAATGAGCTAATAAAAATTCAGATTATCCACTCTGCAAGAACTACAGAAAAAAAAAATCCAGACTGGAAGGTGGGATAGGATGAACAAGACACCAAGGGGAAGAAGTAGAAATAGTTCCTGTATCCAGACACTTGCTCACCCTGCAGTGACTGGCTGAGTCCTGAGATGAATGAAACTTGAGAACCACTTATAAATCTTGTGTTTTCTTTCCATTCATTCAGCCCAAAGGAATCAAGTTGATAAATGATTTGTTAAGATGACAAATATTCTCTCAGGGGAATATATAGTACTCTGAGAAAAGGGTTTTGTTTGTTTCGTTTTGTTTTTTTTTTTCTCAGCAGCTAGTTCAGGAGAATTCCTTTGTAGGAAAGTGTGCAGGTTTGTTGCAGGGATAGTCTAATGGAGTCCCATGAAGCATTCTGTCATCTCCAAAAATTTATTGGCAGGAAAAACACTGACTTGTATTTCCCACAGAAGAAAGGGAAGAGGCATAGGATCTGGGAAAGACAAATTTTCAGGAAGAAGAGGACAACATATTTAGTTGTCTGGTTATCAGATGTTAAAGAAAAGAGAAATTGATCAGGCATTGGCTAAGTGACTTGTGGAGTGAATTACACCAGTACCATTACAAAATAATTTGTGACCCTTACACTTCTCATTAATATCTTCATAGAAGGGTGTGTGTGTGTGTGTGTGTGTGTGTGTGTGTGTGTGTGTAACTCAGAGTAATGAATTATCTGCCAGATATTTGAGCTAGCTCATGTGATTAATTCTATCTGTCAAGTTCACTATGCTAAAGGATTCAAACAAATTATTTTGATTGAGTCTGTGAAGATATTTTGGGGAGAGATTGACACATGAGTCTCTATGCTGAGTGAATAATATTGACCCCATTAATGTTGTATGTGTATGTGTGTGGGTGGGTGTAAGCTTGGTAGGAAGAATTTATTGATAGTCAACCCTTTTCTTGACTCAGAACATAACAGAAGAATGTCTGGAAGCAAAAAAAAAATGCCTGGAAGCAATTTTCATATGCTGCTAGAAAGAATCCTTGAAATTTGAAGATAAAGACAGTCTGTAGTGAAGAAACCAGCACTGTCTTGGGAGAGTCCTGAGGACAGTGTCTCGAGGTTCAATGAGATAAGGTCATTCCATGAAATCAGGAACCCCGCCAGGTGATTCTGCTCCTTGGAAAACCTGGGAGTGGATTTGCCACTAAAACTATAACCAATATGCCAGTAAGGGAGTAATAGCTTCACTGAAAAACAAATGGTAAAAATGCCGTTTTGTTGGCCAGGATTGACACTAGAAGAGACAGCTATAAAATTGAGAGCCCTAGTAATAATTAAAATAGCATGACTTCATAAAAACAGAACCCAGGTTCTGTTTATAATTAGCAATGAGGTTGACATGATTTGTGTAGAAGACACAGGGCATATATTAACCAAGGAAACTCGGCCAAAAGAAAAATACAGTGCTGGTTAGTTGAAACAGTGGGGTAGGGAAGTAAATGAGCACAAAGTATGACACGAACATATAAAATTATCATAACAAAATCAATTATCTTTGCATGTTAAACTAAGAAATTAATTTTTAATTTAAGATTTTAAAAAATCAACAGTCTTTCCACGAAGAACCTGTTGGTTGATTTTTTTTCTCTCCAAATTTATCTTGGAGTTAGATAAATAAGCCACCAAAAGAAACTAATATTTGATTAAGAGCTAGAAGTAAAATAGCTAATGCCAGTCACTACAGCAGAAAATCATGATGGTGTCTAGATTTGAGTCAGTTCTAAAATCTAGAACTCCTTGATTAAGAAGCCATGTTACCCATGCATAGTGCATGTGCCTTTGATCCCAGTTCTTGGGAGGTAGAGGAAGGCAGATCTCTTTGAGTTTGAAGCCAGCCTGATTTACAAAGGGGGTTTCAGTACAGCCAGGGCTCTGTTACATCAAGTCTCAAACATCAACAACAACCACCACCAAAAAAAAAAAAAAAAAAAAAATCAAACAAACAAAAATGAAGCCCTGTTAATTCAAAAGAGAACTTGTACCAATGAAGTATATAAAATAAATATTTCACAAATCCTTTATCCAAAGAATCTTAAGGCTTAGTTAGCATCTCAAACTTTCAGTAGCAGATATTCAGATGGTCTGGTCAGTCATAGGGAATGGGAAAGCACATAATCCCTGAAAAATAAAATTCCAACTGTACCAAAAACATTCATATGATTCAAAGATTCTAAGCATTCCAATAATATCTTTTCTATGTAAAAAACAAAATATTATATCATGTACCTTTGACTGTAAAAAAAAACCCAATTCCACAGTATTCATTAAATTTTTGAAATACCCGATCCTTGAGGTTCACTGCCTTAAATTTATTGTTGTTTGTATGTACAATTCAAGCTGTAGTTCTGTGGTCCCCAAAGGATCCTCACCAAGACTAAGCCCCAGTTATCCACAACAGTAACCAACTTACGATCATAAAATCTATAAGCTAGTTTTTTCCTTTTTCCACCCCTCTGTATCACTTTCTACAATGCTTTCTGAGTAAGGGCTTCCGTATATTATATTTCCACCCTTGCTAAGGATCTGCTGTTGGAGAACCCTATGCCAAGACAGTAGATGAGGGCAGAAGTAAGGAAAGTGTAGTTACAGAGTTATCCTAATAAGTCACACCGGAAATAAAGGAGTTTAATCAGGGTGATAGATCTTCCTGGGATGGTTCTCTGGGAAGCCAACAGTCTGAGGAACCTGCAATAATCTGGGTCCTTAAGTAAGCACATTGCAACAACTCATCGCATTGCTCTTCCATTTAGGGCATTTAGGGATTGTCAATGAAGTTCTTTTTTTTTTTTTTTTTTTTTTTTTTGGTTTTTTCAAGACAGGGTTTCTCTGTATAGCTTTGGAGCCTGTCCTGGAACTAACTCTTGTAGACCAGGCTGGTCTCGAACTCACAGAGATCCGCCTGCCTCTGCCTCCCGAGTGTTGGGATTAAAGGCGTGTGCCACCACCGCCCAGCTGTCAATAAGTTCTAATTAAAGACTTTCTACTACTACCGTTGTCCACTTAGAAATTACCATCTAGTACCTGACTGGGGCAAAGGAACCGATCACAATTTTCTGTACCTTACGTCCTCATTTACTTTATAAAAGTCTTCCCTTCTTGCCTTTTTAATGGGATCCTGAACTGTGCTAGAGTCTGTAGCTGTGTAATTCATGACATATATCTTTGATCGGATGGATAGATGATTTAAAAGTTTAATGTGCCAAGTTATCTTTTACCACCCAAGGTAATTTGATACAGCCAAGAATGACTGAATTTCAGATGTGTGTTAGACGAGTGATGGGAGAAGGAAGCTGTCTAGAATGTCTTAAAAAAGATTTCCCTGGATTAGGTGGAATCATAATCATTAAGCATCTTTCTGGTGAGATGAACATGATTTCAGGAAAGGTTGGTTTTTCTGGAAAACAAGGAGTTCAATTCAATTAGCTTAAGTTGGAGAGATTGAGTAAACATTCAGATGCTTTCAAGGGGACTGTTTGAGACATCAGTTTTGGATTCAAGAGGAAACTCACCTAAGAGATGCAAATTTGGGGAGCACTGGTAAATGATGATATTTCAAACAATGAGAGTGGACGAGTCTGTTACCGGAGTGAGTGTGGTGATGATGAGAAGAGGGTGAAGGCCTGGGCAGTGGAAACCAATGATGCTAAGAGCTTGAAAGAACAAAACACAGACGAAGGAGACTGAGAAGAGGCTGTCAGCAGGATGGAAGAAAGCCCAGGAAATTGTCTAGGAGGCCACTGGGTGATAAGATAATTAGCAAAGAGAAAAAGTTTGTCTCTAACACTGCTGCTAAGTCAGTCCAATGAGGACTGGTCATTTATGAGCGGATTGAGCAGGGCCAAGGGCATTTCCAGGCAGATGGCAGGTGTATGATGTCCAGCTATGTTATGAGGAGTCACTTCTCGAGTCTACTGAGGTTCAGTGAATATGTATGTCTGGGGCTGAAGACAACACAGACCTTCTCAACCACGTGGGGAAAGTGTAGAAAAACAGAAGGCAGGCCTATTAGGATGAACATAGCTATTTTGTAATTTGCCTAAGGTTAGTCTCAGTGCTGGCAATAAACACTTGAATAATATGAATGGCAGGTGAGTAGGCAGCCTTGGTGCCTGAGGGGAGAAAGTACACTAACACCGGGACTTTCCTCGCAGTCAAGCTGAATTAATTTACCGAATGCGTTTGCAATGGATTTTGCTGTAAAAATAAATTGGATAGTAGTTTCAATTGAACAACAGAACCCAAAGTTTCCAATTTCAGAGCGGTTTGGGCTTCTTACAATCAATGGGAACCCTAGGTGCCCTGGGAGTGGTGGCTGGAATCAGGTTGGTACTGCCGCCGACAGTAACACTGGAGGCCGGTTGGCAATATGCATTCATTGTTCAATGAGAATTGAAGAAGGATAAATCTTACCAGCTCCTCCCAAAGATATACTATACATGAAAAGTGACCAACTCAACTCCCCCAAAACAGAGAGCAAATTAAGTCCACACAATCACTTCATTCATTTTATTATCTGATTACAAACTTGTTCTGGGTCAAGTTTTAACTTTGATGCAATAGCTTTCTCTTTACAATGGCAGCATTTGATTTGGATATAGGAATTGTCTTTCACTGACTCTATTAACGTTTAGTGCTTTCTTCTTTCCTGGTGGAAAACACAGTCTCCTTCACTCTCTTAACCATAAGCATACTTAAGACAAAAGTGCATATACACTTTTTTCCCCTTTTCTGAAGATCATGTGACAATCTGGCACCCACATGGAGAGGCTCACACATGCCTATAACTCCAGCTCCAGGGGAATGCAATGGGAACCTGTATTCACAATTTTAAATAAAATAAACTCTTTTTTAAAAAAGAAGTGAATCCAGGAAAAGTTCTTCTCTATCTACTTTTACCTGGCTAGAATTAGGGCAGAAAGTCTCCTTAGCAGGAGGGACCACACAAACCTACAGATGAACCTTCTTCTGGCCTCATTCCATAATCCCCTCCTCTACTACATTCCCTTCCCACAGTCTGTCCCCACAGGAAACTAAAAACTGCTTCCCCTTTTGTTACTGAGGAAATGTGAACCAGGTTCTACTTACCCAAGCTAAGGAACTGACCACAGACCAAAGCCCAACTTGATGAACCAATGAGCTTTCCTGGGGTGGTTAGAGGCTTATGGGTAAGGGGTTACTTACATGGCAACTATATCACCAAAAGCCCACCCCAGCATGAGTCATGACTCAGAAAGGCTGGAACCATGGAGCTCTCTGACCCACCTGCAAGCAACAGGTAAGAGAGTGTCTTCTCAGCAGTACTTACTACTTGTACAATCTTAGACATAGAGGGACCTTATAAGTCTGGTCACTTTCAGGGACTCCCTGAGACTTCTGAGTTTCTTATTTTTTGAGTCTTAATGAACCTTCCTTTATAACTTTCTGGGTCTTTTATATTTATTTTTTATTCATGTGTATTATATGTATCTGTGTGTCTGCCACGTGTGTACAAGGGTCTGTGAGGGCCCAAAGAGGATAACAGATCCCCTGGAAATGGAGTTACAAGGAGTTGTGAGCAACCTAAAATGGAGGTTGAAGCTGAACTCATATCCTTTGGAGGAGCAGTAAGTGTTCTGAGCCATCCCTCTGGCCCCAAAACTCTCTGGGTATTAATAGCATCAATCTAGGGTAGACTGTTTCCATTTGGAGGAAGTCCCTACACAGCACCTCTCCTGTCCTTTTCTAAAAAGTGTTGTTCTTTCCTGATGATATTTATAAGCCAGAGCTCCAAGGCACAGGTGGGTGCACAGTTTCTTCCGTTGTGTGCACATGTGCTTTTGAACTTTATATTTCTTTGGTTATTCCCTTCATTGTTGTTGAAGAATAAAAAATGAGAAGTGACAACAGCTTGGCTTAAAGATCTTAATTGACTTTATTTGTGATTCTAGAACCAGGCACCACTTTATTCTATAAACTACAATAAGTACTGGGATGAGCTGAGCAGAACAGGCTGCTTTTATAGCCAGAAAAAAAAGCTGATGAAAGCAGAAACAAAGAGCAGAAAGGCTGGTCATTTTAAAAGTGCTTTCCTCATAAGGAAATAAAGAAACAGAAACACAGCTGATGAACTAATAGCAGATGACTTCCAGTGACTTGTTGTTTTATAGTTCTGTTGTTGCTTGTTTGGTGACGTGAGATGTCCTATATATGTTGTTGTTTATTGGTTGATGAATAAAACTGTTTGAGCCAATGGCTTAGCTGAGTAAAGCCAGCTGGGAAATCAGAACAGAGATAAAGAGAGTAAGCAAAGTCAAAGAGACACCATGGAGCTGCTGAAGGAGAAGGTTCAGAACCTTAGGAACCTTACTGGTAGGCCACTGCCTCATGGCAATACACAGATTGATAGAAATGGGCTAATTTAAGATGTTAGAGCTAGCTAGGAATATGCTAGAGTCATTGGCTGAACACTGTTATAATTAATATAGTTTCTGTGTGATTATTTAGGTCTGAGCAGTCCCCGCCCACAAAATGGCACCCCATACATTTGGGGCTAACCCTCATGGCCAGCTGCACACTTTGGGTTCAGGTGCTTGTATGCTTGGAAAATAGCTGAGAACATGCCTACCACTCAGCTCCCCCACCTGGGAAAGCAGCTGGATCGCACCTGCCAGGCATTTACAGGCAGAAAAGCATGGCCGATTCCCACTGCCATATACAAAGACATTTCCAGGCCACGTAGCATGCTGCATGGAATATTTAGCTTTTGCTTAGACAAAAAGGGTTTATGTGCTGCATGGTGCATCCCAGAGTTGAGGTGGTGAGCATGGCTCCCACCTAATAGTCCCAGAGCTGGTAAACATGCCTCTGCCATATTGAAAGGCCAAGAGAGGTGGAGTCAGCATCCGGGGCTGCCTTCAGAAAAGGATTTCAGATACACAATAGGACAGGTTCAGACATTTAAAAAAAAAACTCTAAATGTGACACAGTATGTTTAAAAATGTGCATAGGCTTGGGAGAGAGAGGAAAAAGAGTATAGACAGTTACAAAAAGTAGTCAAGTCTTTAAAGAGACAGTAAAAGTAAAATAAAAGAGTAGAGATAGTCATAGATTAAAGGAGTAAAGAAAAATAAGCCACATAAAGATGGAAAATACACAGAGAGCCTGGATTACATACATTATTGTGCTTCCTTTGAATTTTTTGACTGCAGAGAGACATTTGTTTCTGGGGGCTGCTAAGTTAAACCAACATAAAGGTATCTTGACTTCAAAATTTGGGTCTAAGGATATGTTTCTTTGGAAAAGGGGGTCTGCTTTTGTTTCCACAGAAGATGAGAACCTGCGGATTCCTTCCAGACTAAGGTGGCTTGATGAAACATGAACCCCCAAAAGTTCTTCATGAGTGCTAAAAATACAGGAAGCAGTATGGAGAAAACTATGCCCAAATTTGCAAAATGGCTATTTAGAAATGCTTATTTTTCTTTTAAAAGGGTTGGTCATAAATGTTTAATGGTCACAGTCAATTTCTAAAAAAAATAAGGGGATATGACAGAAATTAATATCTTACATTGGTATGGAATTTGATTTATTGATATAAATTTAAGGTCAATTTTGTTATATGTATATTTCTACTCTTGTTTAAGGTATTAATGTTTATGCAACTCATTTAAAAATTGATACATAGTTAAAATTGCAGACTAATAACTAGTCATTTATATAGTCAAACTTGTAGTCATGTTAGTTAGGTTTTCTAGCTATATAGAGATATATTTCAGTTAGATAAATAATCTTCAACACTTCACAGCCTTGTGGAATACACAGATTGATAGAAATGGGTTAATTTAAGATGTTAGAACTAGTTAGGAATATGCTAGAGTCATTGGTCAAACAGTGTTGTAATTAGTATAGTTTCTGTGTGATTATTTGGGTTTGAGCAGTTGGGATATGAACGAGCAGTCTCCACCTACAGTTTGGGGTTGAGGTTTTGTTTGTTTGATTAGTTTTGGTTTTTGTTTGTTTTCCTTTTTGGATTGATGAAAGAGTGAAGATTATTGACATGCCAACTCTGGTCTATCTTGAAATTCATGTATCAAAATCCTTGTTCTTCAGAGGCCAGATGATAACTTCCTTGTGTTTTGGTAATGTGAAATTTTATCACAAGTGACTCTGCTTTCACTTCCAGTCTGATCTGTAGGATCTACTTCAGTAGCTTTAGTCTGAAGCAATGTCTTTCTGTAATTTTCATTTAACAAGGGTCACAGTCAAAAAATGTAAGTAGAGGGCTAGAGAGATGGCTTAGTGGTTAAGAGCACTGGCTCTCTTCCAGAGGTCCTGAGTTTGATTCCCAGCAACCACATGGTGGCTCACAACCATCTGTAATGAGATCTGGTGCCCTCTTCTGGTGTGTGGGCTTACATAGAGGCAGAATGTTGCATACATAATAAATATAATGAATAAATAAATAAATTTAAGTAGAGGTAAAGTTTGGCCTTACTGTCCTGGTGGCACAGTTGTACCCTGAGATCCCTTGGAGGCTGCAGACTTTGATTTGTGTCCAGGCTTTCTCCTTGTAGGTTCTGATACCTTCCTGGATGCCATGGGGAGCAAGTATGCTACTTCCAGAATCCCTAACCATCAAACCTTCCAGGTCTGGGAGATTCATTAAACTTCTGTCACATCTTTCTCCTGAATTCATACTTGCCAATGCCCTTTCTTGATCTGTTTTCTTTTATTGAACATTTTAACTCTGCTCATCAAGTCCCAGGTCTTCACTCTGAAATTTTGATAGAGCAAAGATGGGTACATCAAATGGAAACACATGTTTTCGATTCATCTCTAAAAATACAAATAAAACATAGATTAATATCTTAGTTGATGAGTCTGACATGCAGCAATGAAATAGGCTACACCGTTTCTTCTGACCTTCATTTATATTGCGTAGCTTCCTTCTTTTCTAGCTAACTAACTCAGCTTACTCCACATCTTAGATTAAATCTCGTTATCAACATCAAACTATGGCTCGGTTATCTCAGAAAATCAAAGACTAGCAATTTCAGGATCATATACTTCCACATCTACAATATCTCCCATCAGAGTGAGGACAAGGTGAACTCCTGGTGGCCTGTGGGTGATATCATCCTTCTGTCCAGGGATCTCCTTCTATAAAGGGTGTCCCATTACAGACTGGGTTTTTCCTTCCAAAGACTTTGTAAATTGTGTTGAGACTCCCAGGGCAATCGCAGACGAAAGGAGGCTCTCTTTGTCTGACAGTAAATTGGAGATAAACTGCTGGAAGACAAGTTTTACTTATATCAGCTCAGTCCTGAGTGATTTTGAGCCAGTCCTAACCTCTTTCTATCAGTAAAATACTGCTGAATGTATTCTGACTTTCCCAAGGGTTATTTTGGAAACCAAATGAGATAACATATTTGCAAGTGTCCATAAGAATAAAGCGCTACACTAGCACCAAGTCTCTTTTTAGCAAGTTGTGTGAGTTTAACATTCATTGGCATTCACGGCCAATCTGAAGATTTATTCATAACTCCCAGGTCTCTACATTGCTTTCTTCTGCTCTGCATTCAGTAGAAGCTGTAATTCCATGCAGGCATAAGAACAGGTTCAGACCAGCTTCAGGAAGCAAGAAAACATTTTTTTTTCCTTAAAACAATACAAGTGTCTCATAATGATTTTTTCATAATCTTGTTGAATTTTCTTCTTGGTCTCAGTGGGAATCTTCTAAGTCTTCTTTACATTTTCCCACAGAAATTGAAATATTCCTTCTGTCAGACTCATAAGCTGAATTTTGATTATTTATTAAACATAAATCATTTCTTTATTTTTAATAAGAACTGATTAGATATTCCAGAGAAAAATATGTTAGGTATTATTTCTTCTAGTTAAATTACATTGATCTGGCCCTGCAGAATTGGTGCACACCTTTAATCCCAGCACTCAGGAGGCAAGGTCAGGCAGTTCTCTGTGAGTTCAAGCCCAGCTGGTCTACAGAGCATGTTCCAGGACAGCCAAGGCTGTTATACAGCAAAACCCTGTCTCAAAAAAAATACATAGATCTATAGAGACTTAACTTCAAAATATACATTTTTGTGCCATATCAAATATGTATAGTTCAAACATTAACATGTACTTCATATTTCATTTCCTGCTGCCACTAAGGCACTATTTTCTTCATTCATCAAATATTTTGAATTTGTGTCATTAAAAATAATCATTGCCTACTCACATTGGAAGTTTAAAATTTCCAAGTGGTTTAAGTTTTCCTAACAGTGTCCTTATAAATCTGTTTTTCTCTGGAGCCAGAAATAGTTTTAAATAGGCAATGAATTACCTTAAGGGGAAAAATAATACAAGGACCTATTATTTATTTTATTGCTTTAATTTATTTTCTTTTATTCAGCGTTTTGGCCATACACAGGATCAAGCAGGCCTGCAAGGGCTCTGCTGCTGGGCTGCATCTATGCCCTATTTCTCTCTTTTTCTCCTTTTGTCCAATCAGCCCCACTGGCAAAACTGCAATCAGTCATTGGTCCTGTTCAAGGCTTCTGCTTTTTGGTATACCATCACTGGGCTGGGTCCTCATCAAAACTCCTCTTGGATATCCTATTGTTTCTGTAAGCCATGGAGATTCTGCTGTTATGTTCTGCAGGATCAGTCTCTTTGTGCACTCCAACATATCAAAGATGGGGCAGCTGTTAGGGTGGGCCAACGCAAGGCCCAGGATGTGCATCTGGGTGGTAGTTGAACTGGTTGGTCAGGGTCATTGGGATCACCCCCTCAGGTGAGGGACCCGTACATCAGGACCAGCTCTCCCATGCCTATGTTCCGGTGTGGGATCTTCTCTCCTGAGTCCTGGGGTCAGCTCCCCTATGGAGGGAGGGGTCAGCACTAGCTCTCCTCCTATAGTGTCCAGAGAAGGCCAGGGCCAGCTATCCTGGGGCCAGTGAGGGACAGGGTAGGCTACACACGTCCAGAGATTTCAACATGCATGGTTCCTATGATCCCCTGCCGCAACATGAGCCAAAGCCCAGAACTTGGCTACTGTTGGGCCATGCATCCAAACATGGCCATCAGTAGCAGCCCTGGCCCACACAACACTGTGGCCCCAGTGGCAATACAGCTCTCATACACCAACATGGCCAAAGGATGCAGCCTAGACTCCGGGAAGCAGATTAGCATCTTAAAAAATTCTCCCGCATCTCATGCTCTGCTAGCTAACGTTATAGGGAATGAGAACAAAGGCAGCCGATCATCCCACATCTGATTCTTGCCACGCTGGTTCGGGTGGTCCTCCTGTCTCAGATTCCTGATGTAGGTTCTTTTTTGTCATTTGCATCTGTGTACGTTGGCTTCATTATCATCTCTTTCTTTGCAGCTAGGGCTACATCGTTGAGCTACTGAGCCTTGTGTTCCTCCAGGAGGGTCCCTTGAACAAATCTTTAACAGTGGGTGCAAGCTGAGTTGTTTACATGGAGTGTATACAGAGTCCCATCTACAATATGAAGCAAAAATGTGTTCTTATCATGCAAAAGTGTCCCTATCTGCCCCCTGTCAACACCCAAAATGCTTGGAACTAGACACATGTCAGATTGTGGATTCTTTCAGATTTTGAAATACTTGCAAATACATGAGATACCTTGGGGATGGGACCCAAGTCTAAGCATAGAAATTCACTGGTTCTATATGTACCAGACTGTCATACCATTAAAAAAATGTGAATTGCATTTTGACTGCAATCTTTTATATGAGGTCGAGTGTGGAATTTTTTGCTTGTGTCTGTACTCAAAAAGTTCAGAATTTAGAGTCCTTTAATTTCCAAATTAGGAAAGCTAAATCCATATAGGGAGTGTCGCGCATAGAATGAAGTAGAGGCCACTTGCTAAGTTTTAGGAGACAGCTGCTACCATGCAACAAAGAGCCATAATATGACAAATTTTTCTACTTTTCAGGACAGGAAAAAAAATTCTTTTAAGCATTACTAAATCCAGGGGATATTTGCTTTTTATTTTGTTTTGTTTCTTTCACTTCATGGGGCAAATAAACATACTGATTAGAATCTTACTCTTGAACTCTTAATTTTGACGTAGAACTTAATCTTTCTGGGCCTTCAATCATACAAATGTGTTGGTGATGTAAAATAAATGCCATTGTTTGTGTGGTTTGTAATGTTTTAGATTACAAACCCTTTTAAGAATTTGGAAGTAGGAATACTTTCTTTAAATCTCCTCAGTGACAACATTTGGGGTAAAATTTCAGTGTGTCCACTGGCTCTCTAACAGTGGCTGGGCAGTGTTGGCACTCGCCTCTAATCCCAGCACTAAGGAAGCAGAGGCAGGCGGATCTCTGTGAGTTCGAGGCCAACCTGATCTACAGAGTGAGTTCCAGGACATCCAGGGCTGTTACAACAGAGAAACCCTGTCTTGAAAAATCAAACCAAAACCAAAAAACCAACCAACAAACAAAGAATTATGTGGACCCAGTCTAAGACTTCTTGGCTTAATCAAATACATAACTAAAATTTTATAATGCCTATCTTTTTCTAATTCCCAGGAATTTAGACCAAAGTCTAGGCTCAACTATAATAAATAATTAAAAATTATAAATATCTACTTTTCAGTTTTATTTTTTTTCCTCCTTGGCCTTGATCATGAAGTTTTTCCCCTTCATTTTCTTAAATTATAGCCTTTTCATTTCGTTTATTGTTTTTGTTTTATTACTTGCACTTTCCTGTAGTCAGTCCATCAAAATTAGCTAAGCAATAAATAAGTGAATAAATGAATAAGAAATGGCAGTAAATCGCAATACAAGTGATAAAAACTTATTCACATAATTTTGTACCAAATAAAAATGAAAATAACTGTGAGCCAGAGAAGAGTTTGTCTCTAGGGCCCCCGTACTTCTTTCTTGCACCATCATTTTCTCTGTGGGTATTCTATTAACCCTCCTAACTGCTGCCTGCACCTCAGCTCCTCAGCTCCTCAGAGCGTGCCATGGCTGTCCATTACTCAAGTGTGTTGTCTCGTGACAACAATCTAGGTTACAAATCCATGCCGAGCTAACTTTCTTAGCTTTCCATTGGTTTCTTCCTCTTGCAGCAGAATTTCAGAAGCCCTTGCCAGCTGTATGCCTCGTTCTGACCCTTGACCACATTCTGCGTCGTAATGTCACTACTCCATAACACAGCTGGGCCATGGTGCTACATGTCTATAAGCTTCATGGCACCTAAGCAAAGTGGCGAGGATGGACAATGGCTTGGTAGACATAGATTAAGTTTGGTCGAACTGCTTCTCATTCAAAGTTTCCTAGTTTTCCAAATTATTATTTTTTCAAATAGGGCAAATTATCCAACAGAAATGTCAGTGTTTCAATGAGCTTTCACCTGGCGATGCATTGAGAGCTGGAGCTACATGGGAACCCGCAGATAGGGACAGATGAAAGCTGTTCCTCTCTGGGAGCTGAAGGAGCGCATGCTGTAAGGGATTTGAGTGGATTCCAGGGTTGATGAAATGAATACAGATCACTGGCAGCTGCAGATTAAAGAGGGAACTTGTTCTTTAGTATAGAGTGGTAAGGTAGGAGCGAACGGCTTCTGATAATTTACCAGCGCATTTTACATTTTTATTAAACCTGTGCGGTTGGAGTAGAAGTTTATTAGGCTTTGGATGGAGCCTGTTATTCACTGCAAAACATAGCCTTCAAGTAAATGCTAATATGGCTTCTAAAGGTTAACGGTGCCAGTGTCAGATATTTCTAGGCAGCAGTTTAAAAGGCTTGACATTTGCTGAGTAGCCCCCGAGAAAGTGCCTCTTATTAAAAGCGCACCTCCTCTTACGAAGCAGCCCTTCCATGGGCTAGCCTCGTTTCGGATAACACAGAGTGCTACCGTATGCAAGGGTGGGAAGAAAGGAGGTCTGCCTTTGAGTCAGTAGAGACAGTGACACTGGATCTTTAAGAGACAAACTCTTGCATCTCTTCTCTCCCGCTGTTTACTGAAGAGACAACAGAGCAGGACAAGTGCCATGAGACTATGAAGGAAGAGTCCATGCCCATGAGAGGACCTTGGCCCAGGAAGGCTTTCGGGAGGGACTTAAGATGGTTTGTTTGTATTTTTCTTTCTTGTGAGAGAGATGTTTGTGTTGGAAGGCAAGGCCTGGCGTACACCTACTGAGCATGCACTCTGTCCCTGAGCTGTATCCTTACGTCTGATGCTTATGCTCTCCATCAGCATCATCTATGAATATTATTATTCGTGGTGCTAGGATTTCTAGCACACACTATCTTTCTGGGGGTCACACTCATCAGGTCCTCACACTGCGAGGCAAGTGTTTTACCAACTAAGCTTTCTCCCTAGTTCAATATCCTGAGATTTATCAGAATCTTCCTTCTAAAATAACTTATGGAACATAGATGAACCTAAAAGTGTTGCAGAGAGTCTGGAAAAACAGCTGCTCACTTGAGAAAGAAAAGTCAAGTCTCTCCCTCCCTCCCTTCCTCTATCCCTCCCTCAATCCCACCTTCCTTTCAACTCTCTCTCTCTCTGTGTGTCTCTCTCTCTCTTTTTCTTCTTCTGAATTCATGTGCAAACACACAAAATTAAGTAGAGTAATTTAGAGGTTAAAATTTTATACTTTAAAGTTGTATAAGACTAGTAGCTTGGGACAAGACATGGAGTAAATACAATTTTCTAATAATCACTTGGTTAAGTTTAAGATCGAATACCAAATTTTCTGTCATAAGAAACTATTCCCTTAGAATATTCACAGCTTTGGGCAGATATTTTGAGCATAGAAGAATCTATTAGCTGATTTAACTTTTGTTGGGTAGCTACATGTCTGAATAGACACAAGAAGTAAAAGAAAGTTATGACTCAAGCAACTCATGAACGTTTCAAGCCCCTGCCCATGGTTACAGTGAACAATTACTGCAAGAAAGGACACCATGGCCAGTGGAGCCACCTGCAGGTTGAGCAGGGAGCTTGGGGATGCAGCTATCATGAGTCCTTACTCATGAGGGGGTTGAGGAAGCATGTCTGGTGTTGCAACTACATTTGATGTGGCCTCCTGAAAAAGCTCCTGCACTCATGCACCCAGATAACGCCAGTACCTTTTTTGGTTCGTCAAGCTAGACTGGGGTGGAATTTTTTTTTCCATCTGGACCAAACGGAGAAGTCATGTCACCAAACTGTGACGTTTTATTCACAGAATGGCCATCAAAATATTATATACGAAAGGATTACTAGCATCTGTGGAATCCAAACTTTTGATGCGTAAATGAATTTATTCAAGGAGTAGAACATAAAGAAATTCTTGTCTAAGAACCTAAAGGAATCCCAAAATTAAAACTTTATATCTTATTTTTTAGCAAAAACTGCTTTTCCCTCATTTTTGTTGATATGTATTCATTGTAGGGTTGGGTTTTATATAGATCATTTATTTCAAGTACAGAATATGCTTTGCTTTTTCACTATAATTTGTCTGTTTTTCAGCCAGTTAGCTGCATATTGCCTTTAAGATGTGATGAGATTTTTTTTCCCATTCCTAATCTGATACTCCGACTTAAAATGTTTTCACTTTTAAGGGAAAACAGTATTAATAATGACCAAAGTTTATGCCATACATAAAACTGCACAGAATTACAAAGTCATTGGTCTCTCTAGCCCTAGGATGCATGATACATAATCTAGAATAAAATAACAAATCTATTAACATAGACTGAGTCTGGTTCTTCTTAATCCAGTTTATCAGATCCACTAGAAGCAAGAACATTCTATCTGACCTGCCAGGCTCTCATTTTATTTGTCTACATAACCTCATAACATTAGTGAGGAAGTTGGGATTTATTAAGAACATCAATGTCCAGATCTTTCCTCATAGAACTTAAAAGTTTGGGCTTCACAGTTTACCCCAAAAGATTTAAATTCTGTGACTAGTCAGCTCTTCAGCGGTAAGAATGACAGAGCCTCCAATGGGTCTTTGAATAATGGAACAGGACTCCATTTGGGTACTGAATGGTGACAACTTGAATTCTTAAGCCTCAAGTTGAAGGTCTGGAAAGAGTGAGTGAGGTCTACCATCCTGTAGTTTCAGCCCCTTGTGTTCCTAGTGCTGGCGAGCTGCACGCCAGCTGTGGTGTTGGATGCATGCTGCAGAAACACAGCTCTCTCCAAAAGTTTCACTTGGTTTTCAGCACTTGACTTCTTGCTCCCAACCACTTGTTCCCTCTGCAGCACATCTTGTGTTTTCTGCTTGCTTTTCACCTGGCTTCCTCCCCTCCCCATGGCCCTGTTGTTTCTCTTTCTACATTGGCAACACTCGCCACTCTTTCCACCTGTAGGCAAACTCCTTGTGTTGGTGGCACAGATTACCTCCTCCTGCAGGAACAGAAGGCACCAAGTGAGCAACTGTCTGCAAATCTTCTGGACTACTGATGGCTGTGGTACCTTGTTCATTTGGACTCTCTCTTTTCCAATATAGAACAACTAGAAATAAGAACAAGGTAACCCATGGCTTACATACCCAACTGCTAAATATTTGTCATTCATATCCATGACACCAGCCAGCCTACCCCAAATGGTCCCCACAATGAAGATCCAGTCAACCCAGGTGTGCTAGCTGCCACCTACTTTCCCTCCTAACAGTGTACACACTTTGGATTCTGTGTCCCTGTCACTGTGTCCTTAGGAAGTGGCAGAAACTTGAAGGGATAAGGTTTACAGAGAAGACAGGTCATCAGGGTGATGACTCTGAAGGGAGTATTAAGGCCCTGGCTTAATCCTGTCTTGCTTTCTGGTTGCCTTGAGGACAAGAGGTTTCTTCTCCCACACTCTTCCCCCCTGGGATGCACTGTTATATCTACCCTGTATTCACAGCAGCAGGATCAAGAGGCTATGGGAGGAAATTTCTGAACTGCAAACAAAAATTAACCTTCCTTCCCTGTAAGTTGACTGTCTTAGTGATGTCGCTACAGTGATGGAGAGCTGACTAACACTTTATGGAGGAAAGATGCATTGGAAAGCACAGAGGAACATAAGACTGTTTAGGTAAATCACACAAAAACTTTGACTGTTTTTCAATCTAATAGCTTTAAAATAACTTTGAAAGGAAACAGGTGTTATATGTCAATGTTAATTTAAATAAGTACAAAGATAAGAATAATCATTTTCCTTAAGTGGAAGGTCCTTATAAATTAAAAATAAATGTGCAGATAAATTTGTGAATTAATTATAAAATGTACAGTGAATGGAACTTTAGAACAATGTGTTACTAGTTTATTAAAACTATATAATGGATGAGGAGAAATAGTTCAGAGGTTAAGGGCACTGGCTGCTCTTCAATTCCCAGCAATCACGTGGTGGTTCACAACCATCTATAATGAGATCTGGTATCCTCTTTTGGTGTGTAGGCATACAAGCAGGCACAACACTATATACACATCAAATAAATAAATCTTCAAATATCAAACAAAAACTGTATAATAGGTTAGAAGGATATAGATAGCCAGGTTTCACATTTGTGATATAACTCAATAAAAATAACACAGAAACTGTCATTACAGCAGTATTCGTAAGTTCAAGGATTGGCTTATTAGTTGAAGACCAAAAAAATAACCTCATGCTTCATCAAAAATTTTCCCAGAGTAATCCCTGATTGTCAACTTGGTGAAGTAAAACACCACATATTGTTCTTTCTCAGTAGTAAAAATCATTTTGTCTGGCTTAACGCTAAGGTACTGATAGGGCCACACCCTTTGGGAAGGTTCTAGAGAGCCACTTGTTTCTTTGTCTTTTCTAGATTCTAGAACAGTATCCTTGGCTTGTGATCCTTCACTACATCTTCAAAGTCAGCACCATAGCATCTTTTTTTGTTTTGTTTTGTTATTTTCCAAGATAGAATTTCACATAATGCACCCCAATTACACTTACTTCCCAGACTTCCCAGGTCCACTCCCAACTGTGTGATCCCATCCACCATAAAAAGAAGAAACAATATATATGAAATCTGATTTGGCTGTTTGGTCACTGGAGCATGGCCAAACTCCCATGGCCAGCCCCTCAAAGAAACCTGTGTCCTTCCCATCCCCACTCCCGCCAAAAGTCATGAACTGTAAGATCTACACTTCAGCATCCTTATCGAGACTTTTAAGAGTTTTCGTCAATGGATTCCTGTCTAGACTCGTGTGTGTGTGTGTGTGTGTGTGTGTGTGTGTGTAGGAGAAGGACTGTCACAGAAGCCATCTTTGTTCTCATTCTCAACTGTGAGCCAGCAGTCATTGATCCCGCTTCAAAAGAAGGCAGCAGCATCTTGGCTCATGAACTTCCACAGGGTTTCTGCGGCAGCATTTTCTAATCTCTTCTCACCTCACAGTGTCTACTGTCCTGTGTTTGTGAACAAATTCCCACTTTCCCCTTATGGCTACACTTGTGGTTACATTCAGGGCTCACTTCAGGAAATCAAGGTGATTTCATCTTCTCCAATTTTAATATAATTGCATCATCATAATGCTTTAACTATGAAAATTTATGCTCAGGCTCTAGAGGTGAGGGCCTGGCTGATCATTGTTTAGAGGCCATGATCTCCCTGGAACTTTCCTGTAACAGTGGCTTCTATGGTAAAGGATTTTTGAGCCCAGCAAGCTTACATGTTCACTAAATATTTCCAAAGCATTTCTTTTCTTTCTTCCTTTTCCTTCCTTCCTTCCTTCCTTCCTTCCTTCCTTCCTTCCTTCCTTCCTTCCTTCCTTTTGGTTTTTGAGACAGGGTTTCTCTGTGTACCAGCTCTGGCTTCTCTGGAACTCACTTTGTAGACCAGGCTGGGCTGGCCTTGAACTCACAGAGATCCACCTGCCTCTGCCTCCAGAGAGCTGAGATTAAAGGCATGTGCCACCATCCCCTGCAAGATTTTCAAAAGTTCTATTACTAAGAAATTGACTTTAGTTTGATTTAATTCAGTATATAAGATGTGAATACAACATGCACATAGTATGATATTGTATGATGCTAACTAACCATAGGTCTGCCCTTTCAGTTATCCAGACAGACTCATTCCAGTTGATTTTTCAAGCTAACTATTGATAGGCACACACATCTGACCTAGCAGTTACAGATAAGCACCCATGAGTCCAGATATGCATAAAAGACTTGGTACTGGAGTATCTTTCAGAAGGTCTTTGGCAGGGTGGGCGGTTCTCAGAAGTACATAGTCTACTTGTAAGTTTGATCGCATAATCTCTCCAGCAAATGTAGAGTGGGTTCTGTGATTCTGAGGCTATAGAATTATCAGGGTCATGACATAGTTATCAACTGACATGACGAATCCAGAGGAGAATGCTCTAATGTACACAAGGCTGAAAGGATTACTGAGGAAGTTGGGTTCGACCTAGAAAAGCAGTCCAAGAATTGTTAGATCATTACTGATTTTTTTAAGTAAGTTTCTTCCCTTTATGAGGAGAGAGATTGTATGTTGGAGTCAACATACAATCAGGTAAAGAAAGAGAACAGTATAGGAGAGATCAGTTAGGAAAACAAATTGGGTTGAAAAACAGCAGGTGAGGAAGTGCAATGGAAACTAAATTTATTTATTTCTAAAAAAGAAAGCAAATTATCTTTTTTCATCATACATACCAATCCAAGTTCCCATTCCCTCCTCTCCTTCCATTTCCTCCACATACCCTCCCATACCACCCCCATCCAGTCCTCAGAGAGGGTAAGGCACATTGCTTTGGGGGGAAGGTCTAAGGCCCTCCCTGCTATATCTAGGCCGAACAAGGTATCCATCCAAAGAGAATGGATTCTAAAAAGCCAGTACAAACGGTAGGGATAAATTCTGGTGCCACTGCCAGTGACCCCTCGGTCTGCCCCAGCCAACCACATTCAGAGGGACTAGTTTGGACTTATGCTTATTCCTTCCCTGCTGGGCTGGAGTTGGTGAGCTCCCACTAGCTCAAGTAGACTGTTTCAGTGGGTGTACCCATTATGGTCTTGACCTCTTTGTTCATCTTCTCACTCCTCCCACTCTTCAGCTGGACTTTGGAAGGGAAACTGCATTTTTAAGTACTCAAGCTTCTCTCAGAAGTAGAAGCTATATATAAAACCCTAGATCATCCAGACTCCTCTCCACCACACCGTGATGTCTGCCATGGATTTCAATGATAGAGAGGTGACGGACGGTTTTGATACTTACAGAGATTATCGGGGGTTGGGGGAGACATGGAAGCTACCATGATCTCTCATTTCCACCATTGTTTTTCATGCTCTTCTCAGGGCCACACATGAATTTAAAAACCTGTTTGGAATCGTTTTTAGTTGCTGAATAATTTTTATGTGCAGCTAAGCTTCTAGAGACTTAGAAATGTTTGATATGCATGAATTAAACCTAGCATGTAGCTGAGTTTATTGATGAATTCAGTACAAAGCAAGACTAATGATAATTGAGAATCATTTAAGGCAGCCTTGCTATTAACGTCACTCCCTTTATCCTCAATAATAACAACACTCTTTCATGTTCATTAGTTGGGGGCAATGACCAGTGCACGTAGGAAACAGGATATTTTGTGCTTTCAGTAATCCAATGTCAACACTCTCATAGCCACTGCCTATGAGAATTGATGGGCAACTTCTGATATTGCTAGAACAGACGTGGCTGATAATAGTGAAATAGCAAAGGACAAAAAAATGATAAATTTTAAGGAGTATCTCATCTAGTCAAGAGCAAATAGATATAAATAATCCTCAGAACTCTAAATGAAAAATAAATAAAACAGATAATTGCAGTGATCTTCAATTGTATGTTTCAGTAGAGAGAAAGAGGTCACTCTTTGTCTTTATAAGGTGATGTCCTGCTCATAAGCCAGACATGGGAAGGGCAGAGAGCCTCTCTTTAATCTGCTTTTTTAACTGACTACAGACTGAAACCATTACACCAAAGATATTCTTGTAGGGTGGCATATACTGGTTTCAAATAACTATAAACTTATAATTACATTCCAAATAACCACTAATAATTTTTATGCATTCATTTTTCTGTGCTAGAGATTCAACAAATAAGCTTCATGGTGTGAGCCAAATACTCGTTCACTGAACTACTTCCTCAGTTTCAATTTTCACAAGTTTCAATTAATAAAAAGAAAATCTACTACAATAGATTTTTGGCTGAGAAATTACCAGCAATATTTAACGGATAAGCAATTATTTTTCAAGACAGAGTTTCTTTGTGTAGCCTTGGTCGTCCTAGCTCTGGAGACCAGGCTGGCCTCGAACTCACAGAGACCCGTCTGCCTTTGCCTCCTAAGGACTGGAATAAAAAGTGTGCACTGCCACCACCACCACCTGGCCTCTACTGTATATTTGGAGGTTAAATTTTGAGATGAGCAATTGACTTGCAAAGATTAGGAACATATTCCCCAGATTTACTAATGTGCCTGAAGAGGTCAGAGGACAACTCTTGGGAACCGTTTCTCTCCTGACATCAGGGCTTCAAGCAAGAGTCATATCCAACTATAGAGTCATCTCACCGACCCAAGAACTCTCTTCTTAAGCACTATGTAGGTAAGAGACCATGTTTTCAAACAGATTTATGGATGAATGTATGTATATAGGGTTTGTTGTTGTTTTTCTGACAAGATCTCACTCTATAGGCCAGGCTAGTCCCAAACTCCTGGTGACCCCTTGCCCCAATCTGGTGTTGGGATTACAGGCATAGGCCACTGTGCTCAGTTTACACCACCTGGTACAAATGTACACTGCAGGAATCTTTTAAAATACCTTCTGAACAAAGCAAACAAAATTTATTTTCTACATGAAAATCAGGTTTTAACAAATCAAAGCTAGCAGAACACACAAAAACCTCTGGAGAACCCTACTGTATTATTATTTTCTACTATGTAAAAATGAATATGCTTCAGCCTGGATTTGAAACTTAATCTCTTCCCATCCAATGCACTTTTTTTAAAAAAAATCTAAGTATCAGAGATTCCCACTGTTTGAATAAATTTTGATGTCTTCCTGAACTGGGTAACCGAAAAAGAGGATATGATTGAAAAGCCTTGTTTATTATGACTCAGCCAAGGCCATACATGAGTGAGGAGCAAGCCATGCTGGTGCATGTGCTCCTGGTACGTTCTAATAAACTACGGGTAATGAGTACTTGATTCTTTGGATACTGCTTGTTCTCACTTACGACAGAAGTGAGCACTGAGCACACAATTAGGTTGAACTCTATTCTTAAGGGGCTATCTGTATTTTAAAGTGTATTTTCAGATACCTTGTAGATGATCTTAATGGACTGTTGTGGTCAGTGATAAAGCATCACATACAAAACACAAAATGATTATTCTTTATACAAACATGCTTTATAAAGGCCTCTATTATATATCACTCCAACAGTTATTAAGTAAAGTATGGACTACTATTTGTGATTAATTTTTTATCGATTATTTTATGGTATTTCAAATTTCACACATATAGAACACATGTGTTTGAAGAAAGAATATTATATCTTATTAAAGTCCTATTGAAAATGAATTAGAAATTGGAAAGCAATTCATAACTTAAAATTTCTTCTTCTTTTCCTTCCATTTCTTTGAGTTAAAATACTAATTTTCTACAAAGATTTTCTTATGTTTTGCTGTATTAAAATTTTATTAAACCTCATAAAACGAGTATAGTGTTTCTGTTCCTGATTTCTTCTAGACATTTAAGCAAATCACATATATGAAGCTCCTTATGAAAAATGAAATATGGAACAAGTGCCATAACTTCAGTAAAATCTACCTTGAATATGGTTAAGCTTCACTTTCCCCAAAAGGGTGTTGCCATTTTTCATTCTGGTTGGAATTCATATGGCTTTCTTAACCAGGATAGGACTTTTGTTGCCTTGACAAGACAAAGAGCTCCTGATTCGTGAGTCTAGGATGAAAGCACCACAGTGATCTTAACTCTCCACTGGAGCTGCTTCACAAGCTTTCTGTCCCTATTACAAATTGATTTAAAAATACCTGTGCTCTACGAAGACAAAGATGGCATTATTTGTGCTTAAATACTACGTAAACCTCATGTAGTGGTCTGGGGTTTTTTTCCCGTCTGACCGGAATGTACCACATGGTTTAGATTTTAGAAATGTCTGACTGTCTGTAGTAATTTCCGGAGTAAATAAAAAGTCTCCTATGTTTCTAGATTCTGTTCCTCATTAGTCTTACTAATTGAATAACAATGAATCAATGTAATCTTATACCCTGTAGCGATACGTCTGGATTCTGTACTGTAATATCCATGTGCATTATACCTTTGTGTGATATAGTGATTACAGCTGTAAACTTAGAGAACCACGGCGGAACGCGTCCAGATATGGACTTCACGGCTAAAATGACGGCATACTTCACACTGTGAAGAAGGCAATGTGAGCATCTGTGTTACTGGTCCAAGAGTTCTGTATTGGTAGACTTCATTTTCTACAGTGAATGGTGCCGCTACTGATCAGGGAGATCACCACAAGTGGTACCCCACTTGCAGAAACAGGGGAGTAAAGCGTTCTCCCTTGTTCTTGGTAGCAACACTAGGGGAAGACGATTCTTTTCCTGGAGTTAGAGTCAGTGAAAGGAAAGAGCAGGCTGTAAATTCTGAGAGAACTGGGTTGAGTTACTCTCCCACCTTTGTATGTCTGGGACCCAACAAAGTGTCTTAGTTACTTTTCTCGTTATGATGAAATACAAGGGCAACTTAAGGGACACAGAGTTCTTCAGTTCTCTCACCCAGCAGCCAACACCGATGACTCCTGTGTTTTTCCAGTCACCATGAAGTAAGTATATAAAAGCTTCGTCTTCCAGCAATCAAACAGTTCTGTGGTGGCCAACTCCACAGTTTGCCCATTCAGTTCAACTTGGATAGTATCTACTTGGAAGTAGCATTTGAATCCCCAGGTTGACGATTTCAGTCCTACAAGACTGTGCACACCTTGCCCATCACTTCAGGTGCCAAACACAAGCCTCCCCCATGACTGGTTAATATTGTAGAGGTGGCTCACTGATCTCAGAAACATACTCATGTACATCTACTCATTTATTATAACGGATGTTGCAGAGGACAGAGGTGAAGGGCTGCATTAGACAAACAAGGTATGCGAGAAGGGAGATGTGGCTTCCCTGACCTCCAGGAGTCTCCAAGTGTTGATTGAAGTGCAAGCTCTCTGAACCCTGTTGCTTCGGGTTTGGATACAGGCTGCATTATGCAAGAATCATTGATCAGCTCATATCTGTTAGGTTTCAAACCCAGGACAAATTTAACATCCCAAAGTAGAATCTAGCTGCCAGGCTCTCCCAGTATCCCTCAATATCCACCAGTGATCAATTAGCCAGTCCCCCACCCCTCCCTCATCACCCTTCTGAAGATCTTGAGGAAGAAGTATGAGGTTGGAAGTCTCTGAGAGCTAGTTGGATCCCCCCATTGTGGGGTTACAGGGGCTTTTCAAAATGGCCTCATTAACATAAAATCAGGTGTGGTTGAAAGAAAGGGCCTTTTAAAAAGCGAAGAGCTGTCTTTTATCTTGAAATCCTTCAAGAACTGTTTAAGACCAGTGCTTTAACAAAAGATACTTATGCCTGCCCTTTTCAGGGCGGCGGGTCATTGGTGAGCGCCACAGCTTCAGATCCACTGGCTCAACTCAGGGTAAGATCAACTATAGCCCCCAGCCTCTCTGCTCCATTAGGAGACATCCTCTCCCCTTTCCCCAGCTTTGCTGTGTCCCACATTCCAGAGGGTCCCTG